>JABUQX010076922.1:0-20000 GCA_015478945.1 Trachelipus rathkii
AGCTTTTGTCACTAATTATTTAAACTAATTTTAATAGAAATAATTTATATTAATAGACTACCTAAGATAACTTCTCATCCTGACACATTAGGATATAGTAGATAGTATATATTACCTTCAATCATATATTTCACTGAAGTTCTCAAACTACCTGCACTGATCAACTCTATTCACATCACGTACTAATATTATACTCAACTATTCTGATTAATACACAAACCTAATTATATGTGTGTCTCTCACATATATTTATCTTTTATATTCTATAATTTTTTTAATATGTCAAGGAGGCATAATATATCGTATATATAATATACTATATATATCTATAAGACTATACATATTAATTTTACTTTTATGATGTCTATCTATTTTGCATAAAGTTAATTTTTAGAGTGCATTCATGTATGGATTTACTGTTGCCTTTAATGCTTACATAGATCAATATTATACTTCTAATGCGTAGGCATTACTATAATACTTTTTTCGTCTCCGCACTAATATTATATATAACCTCAATACTATTCTTTTAGGTTCTTTGTATAGTATATATATAGTATATATTATAGGGCTATATTTAGGTATAATATAGTAATATGTTAGGCCTCACATTATATATAAATTATTTTCTATTTGCTCGCTATATAATAGACATATAACATACTCACTATATATGATCGCTTCTTACTCGACAGATCTACTGTACTAAGAATATATTTTAGAAATACTCATGCATCTTATCAACATAGATAATGGTTATGTATAGATAATTTGAAGTAAAAAATATTTATATCAAATAAAATTCAAATTTTATTTGATTTCATTATATTAAAAGTTTATCACTCAACATTTATAATGATATAAAATATATCTTATATCTTATATTTTGATACAAAATTTAATAACTATATATAGTGATCTCCTATATACTTAATTATTTATAACTACTGTATAAACATTACACTATATTATTTATATATATATATTATTGAAATATCTGTAATAAAATGTACTCTAACTATAGTGTCAACTTATACAATTAAAGTGAAATAAATAATATTAACACGTATATATATTCCATTAATATATAATTATTTACTAATATAGCTTTATATCACCTATGAAATATGTACAAACCAGCTCATTTTAATTATGAGAGCGATTAATTTTATTCGGTTTATTCTTATTTCTATGTGTTTTGTATTTACCTTTACATTGTGTAAGCTATTAAAAATATATACTAATGTAAATATAGGTTAAGGTGATAACATAAATAATCACTATTACTAAAAAATTTGTAGAGTATCAAATATATACTAAATTATTATGGTAATTAATTTACTTTAAAAAAGTAAAACATTAATAATAATATAGGTTAAGTAACTTCTCAAGTAAAAAGTTATATATTATATTAATAATATAAATAATAATACAAAGTATATTGAAATATATATATTATTTATTTATTTATTGCTAGCTTTATTGTATGTATATAGTTGAGTATAGAATAGTGAGTTAGTATATAAATAAGTTATGAATAAAAAATAACAAGATTGAAAGCCAAATTAATGGTAAAAATTTTTTGGTAACTGAAAATTAGAGCGCATGTATAAAATTATATTAAGGTAACCAATCAAGTTTATGATTAATTTAGGATATTAATGTGATGATAATAAATTGCATATATAGTCTTTCGGTATGGCTGTATCGCTGAGTTGTCGCAGTTTTTACCTACATATCATTGTTATCTCAAAACTCTAGTGAAAGTTGCAACCTTTACAATTTTATGAACATATTGGCGGTGACAGATTAATATAGAGTATATATTGTGATTACGCGAATTGATTAATTGTCACTATCGGAACAAGGGGTGATAAATATAACTTTATCTCACTTCGTGTCTTCGCTCAGTGGTTTTATTTTGTTACAAACATAAACATACCTGTTTTCCTAATAAGCACCTACAATGATATCAAATAGACTAAGAGACGGTGTGGTTCAATGCCCGCGTCCAAGAGAGCTCATTCTTTCTCCTTTGGATTGTCGGCCGTTCAAATATTCGCACGAGTCTGTTTGAATCGTTTTTAATATTTTCCGGTTTCATAATCTTAATCGTAGGTCTTCAACGGTGTTTGATTGTAAGAAGAGTTCTAAGGTCTCTTAAGTGTCCCTAAAGCATTAATCCAAGGATATTATGTTGGGTGATATCCCTTGCTGCACGACTTAGGGTGCCACCTCGACGCTATCCCATTGACTTGGGCGAAGGTCTCATTCATAAAGTGTTCACTTTGCCGACTGCAGCAACTAAAAAGTGTGCAGGAGCCCCATGATGCATTAAACCACATGTTTTGGCGCAACTCGAAGAGGTACATCATCAACAAAGTAACGGAGATCAAATGTTTGAAAAGTTTAAGTTACGATTATGCATTAAGCCACTTGGAAGGAATGCCTCGCACACATAAGTACATGAATATGTAAAAATTCCCTTGCCCAATATGTTTACCTGAAAATTGAATGTTGTGGAACGGATTCTGTTTAATGGATGAGGATTCTCGTCTGCCCAATGTATCTGTATGAACGTTAACGATAGCTGTTTTGTAAAGTGAGCCTCGTCGGTAAATAAAACCTTCGTTAAAAAGTTTGGGTCAATACATTTGTTCAAAACCATTGACAAATAACAAAACGAGGAGCATAGTCACGTGGCAATAGAGAATGCACCTGATGGACCGCCCTCAGTTTTTAGGGGGGCGATTTAAAGCGGTCGTGACACAAATCGTCAATGGCTTTCGCGATGGTTTTTGCTTCGTCAAGCGCTTTCATTTCTACAAAGCCAATAAATTCCTCTTTGACTTCATCGGACTCTTTTGTCGAAATAGCGGCAACCCTTATAGATAATGTTCTTTTCAGAAATATACCAGTTGTTTATCTGCTAGTACTATAAGAGTAATCGGCAACCCATCGGCTGGTATCTCTTTTAACTTATTAGAGGTGTAATGGGTGGTCGTCCTGTTTGACTTAGTACGTTGTAGTACCTCCAAATAACTAGATTGGTTCGAAAATTACCAACATGTGTAGTGACAAATTAAATGCAGCGTAGCTCTTATTCGGAGTCATGCTGCTCACTAGTTAATTCTCATTAACGAAACTAAATTCTTCTAAAAATCATAACCATCCTAGGTAGTAGTAGATGTCTGGCCGTGACATTTGAGTGTGGCGGCGCTTTATACTGTGCAATAATTCCTTGATTAATACGTGGTCAAAAGAACCTTTCGCGCCGACTTCGTGTGAAACGAATTCGGTGGATTTTTTACACATAATGTTGTGACAAAAATGTCCTTGCTTGCTGGATAACTTTTTACTCAGGTCGAGACGTGGCCATCCCTTTGTGAGATCTTCTCGCGCAATATCTAGCCTAGTTTTCAGTTTAGATATGAAATATAAAAGCGTGTACGAGTTCGAATCATAATTCAATCGAAAAGAACACGAAGCGAAACCAACAGCTCCAATGAAGGTTCTATCATTGTCGCTCATGCGTAACACTGCAACAGCAGTGCATTTATTGCATACAGTACGCTCTCAGCTCTGTTTTGGCTCAAACCAATTACTTGGCTGCTGAAATGTTAATGGGGAGGTTTGTAGCTGTTTGTTGAAAGAGTATTGACCTTTTTTGCTTGTTTTTTTAAAAATAATTAAGCTAAATTGATTTTAAAATACATATAGTAGTGACAGTGCAATACTTGAGGAATGGCCTGAAGTGAAAGAGCGGGGCTTGAATATGGTGGGATTTTAATATTTAATTACACGTGAAATTTTATGTGTTCCCTTTTCCACCGCCGTTCAACTTTGAAAGTAAAAAAAACGTTTATTTTTTTTAAAACAAATATAAAAAATAAAACAGATAAATAAAAAATAAATAAATAAATAAATTAATAAATAATATATAAATCCTCTAAATTAATAAATAATAGTAAAATAAAGATAATATAAAAATAAATATAATGAAATTATATAATATAAATTGTTCTTTTATACTCTATATAAGACCGTATAATGTTGCGCCCACAAGGCCAAGACTATCCTTCTTGTGGCACTCGCCCACTTCCGGTCCCCCTGTCACGACCTCGGACAGCAACCGCTTTTAGCGCCCAACGTGTGATGGTGAAATGTTACACATAAACTTGAAATAGGTCGATCGGGTTAAAATTTGGAAGAACACGCTACCTGTGGTGATGTACCTCGTCGTGGGAGACGAGTGTTACGGCCCTGTAGTGTCTGTGGACGACACCCTCCGTAGGGGTGGTGGCGCGCACTGGCTCCCTAAATTTATTCGAGTGTTCGTAGAATGTTTGAGAGAATAGTTAGAGAGGAAACTGAGTGAAGCAGTCGCTATGGTAGTGGTTCTGATCTCACAGGTTATTGGGATTTGGAGGAACCGGTTCGCACGAGTGGTGGTGTGGCTCGTGTGTATTGGCTGAAGTAAGCTAATTAGTTATTGTGATATAGATTAATCATATTAGGTATAACTAAAAGTATATATGTTTTATATTAGGGAGAAGAGTGATTGATTATGCGTTACATATTTGATAGTTGTTATTGAGGACCCAACTGAGAGAAGGTTCTGTTCTGCCTGCTATATTCAGAACCCCACACGGCGAACCGACCGTGCGCCGTTCCGCTAGGGTGCAGCGAATCAGAGACGCGAGATCGAAACGACTAGACAGTGTTATCTGATATTTTTCATTAATTAATTTTGCTGAGGTGAAAAGCACTTTATTTGTTTATAACGTAAATTTTTTTTGTTTACAATACTTTCTATTCTTATGCGTTGTGTTTATGGATGAATCACGCTTAAATGAGATACAGCTATTCGCTGGCCTAATCTTCTCTTCGCTACCCATTCCATGATCTTGATTTATTGATACATATTGATTCTATTGATTTAATTGTCTATTTGTTTACTAAATTGTTTGCTTCTCTTTGCATACCTAAGCTTGTAAATCAGTACATCAGTAAAATAATACACCAGTTTTACAATAAAAGTAGAAAATAGAAGTGTCTCCTAGTAAAAAACTTCCCACTTCTAACCACCCTCTCACAATTGCCAATCCATCCTGCACCATGAATGTTTGATCTATATTGAATATCATATTTTGAATTTTATCTCCATAGTCATCTATTTGAAAACAAGTTTAACTATTATTTGATTAAATTTATTTAATTTTGCTTAATAAATTTTTATGTTTTATAAACATTATCCTCTAAGGTCACAGTAAATATCAAGTAATATCAAACCAGTCAGTCCCTAACTACCCTCAGTCAGCCAATACGTATACATGGTCTAGCATCCTAGATCTATTTATCCACTGAAAGAAAACTTCTCTCCTAGTCATGCTTTGTATTGACTAAAATGGTTTTATGTTTTTATTCTTCATACGCCTAAGCGTAAATCAGTTAAAATCAAAACAGCCCTCGCCTAACACTTACTCTACAAGCCAACCATGTCAATTTGATTACTATTGATCTAATTGATTTAGTCATATTTTTTATCGACGAAAGTCGAGGAGACATGGGATTACATGACTTCCGGAAGTTGTTCTTGCTGGAAATCAAACAGCCTCCCTTTATTAACCTACGTTCCTGCAAAGTCCATGATCTATTGATCTAATTGATTCTTTAGTGATTTTTATTCTTTTAATTAATAAATATTAGTTACTTTTATAAAGACGGAAAAGTAAACAAGTTTATTTTTAATTTTAAAGCATTTAAACATAAGTTGAATTAAAAAACCTTTTTCTATATTCGTTAGTTGTTCGGTAGTGCTAACTAGGATGGACGTTGGTAAATTTTTTTATATGTTTCCGTGCTGTCACTTATAAAGCAACGTTCTTGTGTCATGGTCCTACAGGGGCTGCGGGAATAAAAATTTCTGTTATTAAATAAATTTTAAAAAGGAGAAATTGAGAATCTTGCGGACAAAAACACAAATAAGTTTTCTTGAAAGCGTTTAGGATGGTGGGAGGTGTTTAACACACAGCCAGAAAGATTTTATAGATGAGATAAACAAGATGTATTCAAATTTTCAGACAGGTTTATAATGATATATCTACATTCTCGCTGTACAATGTGGTGTGAACAGATTCATAAAATACTCATAAAATCTTGACGATTTTTGATGCATAAATTGAAATGTTACCCATCTATGCTGAAAACTTTCACAGGTTTTCGGTGGTCAGATAACTTATTTAAGACAAGTACCACTGATATTTATTTTTTTATTATACTAAGCAATATTTTTTTCTCAGAATAATATAGTCGTGATGTGTCTTTTAACACGTATTCTTACATGTTGTTTCAGGGATTGCGCAATTTGAAGGGATATGAGGCCAAGTCAAAATGTTGTGCCGAACAAATGTTCCCCTACTCAACGTAAAGAATTTTTTAAAAAGTATATAAAGAAGTTAACATTCTATACCCAACTCACGGGTTATTTTAACTCTGCGAGCTTTTCACTTCCCAAGACACGTACAGAGTTGGGTGCTGGACGTGCAAATATCTACCTACGAGGCTGTGGTGAAAACGTTTACTACACTAACATAATCATGAGGTTATCTTAGGTAGCAGATTATTTACTCCTTATTGAGAAATTTAAAAAACTGAAAACTGCTGAAAACGTAAGCTGATCTGTGAGAATGAAAATTTGTTTTAAAATGGTAAATACAACAGCAGAAAGGTATGTGCTAATTTGATAATCAAGGAAATGTTCGCTAGTTAAGATGACTTTTCAAGTAAGAGGTAAAGTTGTCGTCATCAAGAACATCATTAAAAAACGTTTGCTGTCAAAGTTGGAAATTTTAAAAATAAAAAAGAAGCTATTAAAAAAAGGAGAAGTGTGTTCCCTATTTACCTTCGATTTCCGTGGTCGATAGCCTATTATAAACCAAGTGGCCTTGCTCCAATTTTAATGCGAGAATCAGTGTTTTACCCCTACAACGATTATGAGAAGCTGAAATATAATAAGGATGCATACTTCTACAACAGCAACAACACAAACAACAGCAATAGCTCAAAATCAGCACAACACAACAACAACAACACAACACACAACACAGGCACTTACAAGCTTCAACACACAACAACAACACCCTCACGAATCTATCTTTGTCCTCACATCAGATGCAGGGCAATCCTGTGTGCTAGTTCCTTTATCAGCAGTTGCTCACAGCAACCTTTGAGTTCCTTATATGATCTGCAAGTTTGAGCAATAAATTCGTTCTTTATATACGAAGGTAATTGTGTCTGATATTTTAAACTCCTGATGTTAAACACATATTCATGAGAGTTATCTTCTAATTAAAAATATCAAAACGCTATACAAAATTAGTAGATCTAATATTTATTTTATATTTCACAACTAAGTGAGAAATTTCAGTAACAACGTTCAGATACTAAGATTGAAGTGAAAGAGAAAGTATAATTTTTTACAATGTACTTGGAGGATTAAGCTTACCTAATAGAGGTTAAAAAACAGGTATAGCTTTATATACGGGCAATTGATTTAAACAAGACGCAGATTTTCACGGCAAGATATCGGTCAGATTTATTGATGGAGAAACACAATTTGATCGGCTCGAATTTTTGATCTGAATATCTGATCTCTCGCTTGATTGGAAGAAGGATCCTGTAACAGCTGGAACAGAATCAAAAACGAACTTGAGACTATTAATTTTCCGAGAACTTTAATCCAGAATAAACAAAGATCGAAGGTTTGAATAATATTTCAATGTCCCCTAGACCAGAGGCGAGTCCTTCCGGTCCTTCTTTTACATCGGATTGATTGAAGACGTTAAGTAGAAACACATCACGTTCAGGCTACACGTAGAACAAGAAAAAAAAATACCCCGTTTGGACCAAAATGGATTAGATCCTAACTATTTATTGTACATTTTTCAGCATTGTATTGTTTGTAATTTAAAAATAATTCATATAAACTATGTAATCTCTCTATATACATTAACTATGTTTTTTAGGTTGTTCTGTTTGTAATTTAAAATAGTTCGTATAGCCATAAGGTTTTTAATATATTTTTCACTTAGTACATTTAACATGTTTTTTTACATACTGCGGTATTATTTTGTAACTTAAATAATAAAATATTTTCTATATTTTCATTTTGGTTTTTGTATCACCTTTGAGTATTATTAATTGTTTTTTTAAATTTTTATGTTCATTGTGAGCCATTGAGGCTAAGGAGGTGGTTTGATAAATATTACAATATATGAAACAGCTTTTTACAGGTATGCGGAGGCTTTTCAAAGATTCGCGTCAAAAGTTTTCTCATATTAATAAAAAAGAATTGGAAATATTTAGAAAGGAGAAGATTGCTTTTACTCTACCATAAAACGCTATACGGTAAAAAATTCCCGAACACGAAAAACCGTAGTCCCTCTTGCTTTAGATATTGTCTGGGCAACTTGACTTGCTGAAATGATAAATATAAATCTTACAATGAAGGGTATCAGTACCATTCTTTTGTGATAGATGTATATTCCGGATACTTATGGTTAAAGGCGTTAAAAGATAAAAGATCGAAAACTGTTGCTGAAGCTGTGAGGAAATTATAAATGAGGATAAAAGATATCCTCAATTGATGTGGACAGACAAAGGTACAGATTTTTAGGGTAAAGAGTTTTCAAGAATAGTTAGCAGAGTATGATATAGGTATATAATACGTTCTCAGTTATAAAAGCTGCAATAGTGAAAGAGTACAAAGAACTATAAAGAAAGAATGCATAGGTATTTCACGATATGAATACTTTTAAATATATAGATATACTGCAAGACTTGGCTTACTCTTATAATAAGGTCTTATCATTGGAAACAGGTTTAAGAAGACGCATATTGACGTGAGATGGTAAGACAAAGCCTTCTGTCGCTAGTCGCCCTGTAACGCAAAATAGAATGATAAACACGGTATTAAGTAGGAGCTTATTGTGAGAGTGTCTAGGGTATGATGGAAAATTTCAGGAGAAGGGTTAGAAGCAGGATGGTCAAAGACGAAGTTTTTTAAACAAAGTTGCATACAATCAGAGAATTTCGGGAAAGACGGTTAAATTTAGCTACTTGAAGATCTAGAATGGGTGAAACATAAAAAAGGAAGGTTCTATAACGGAAATACAGACATACGGTTTGATCCAAGAATTAATGAATTAAATAGAAAAAATACGTAGGATCTAAAGGAAAAGGTAAAAATAAACAGTATCTTTGTCAAATGGGTAGGTTACCTATGAAGTTTAATTAGTTATATAAATGCTAAGTAAGAATTAAGAAACATTGTCAATTTACCACTCGTGAACATGGAGAGTTGAAGAATATTTCTGAATAATTAACGTTTGCCACATCGGCTTCTATTGGCCTACATGCCTGAAAATAAAAATATTAGACTTTACTATAAGAGTGTATTTGAACCCATAAAGCTTGAAAGATAGAATACGTATGAAAGTTAGGGTTTATGGCGAAGATGATATTGGATGCGAGTTAATCGAGAATATGCCTGATTCCCATACAGCGTTTTTAATATTTAGAAGTGTTGAGAATGTTAAAAACGTATTAATTAAAAATATGATGATCGTCAAGCGTGCAGACAAAGATTATTTCTATGAAAGATATTTTAATAACCGTGGCCTCTATAATTTCTCTTACCGATGTGTTCATAAACTTAAAAAAACAATTTGGATCAAGCCGTATATGTAAAGATTTTAATATTTATAGTTAATAAAACATTCAACGAAGACAGCGTGTTAATCGCTTTAAAGTCTCAAGCTCAAGTCAACTTGAAAGATAGAAGTTTATTTTTCAACACTTCCGATTGGTTTCGTAAATGTAAATACTTACGTGATGAGCGAGCAATAATTAGAATTAACTATATAAAGCTGCCTCTAAATGAAATTTAATACGTTATTATTCTACGATGGAGAGAGTATATAACGATAGACTTGAATAAAAGGTGACACATATGATTCAAATTACATTTTGTATTGCGAGGACCTTCAAAAGATGTTACACTGATCCTGGTGTACGGCGTAATGTTTACAGGCGATATTGGTAGAACCCCAGTTGTTGGAAACACTAACGGCAATAAGGCGCAGTTACTGAAGAGTTGATACATTTTCCTAAAGATAACACGAGTTATAGGTTTTCCTGTGTGGCACTATATACCTTTGAATTAATGCCCATTTTGGAACCATAAAGGGTGTATATAAGAGAATGTCGAAGGGAACCCTTCCCATTCTCAAGAAGGAACACGGAATGTAAAGTAGCATATAGAAAAGAAGCTCACACACGCTAGTATAAAAAGTCTTAAATCGTAAATAAGTGCCTGTGAAATTGAGAAACAATAATCATGACTACCGAAGATTATTTTCTATTTGAAATTCCTGCAGCTCTATGGGTCTACATCCTGAAATTAAAATATCTGACTTTAATACAGAAATATTGAACCCCATAACTCTCGAACGAGAATGTTTGAAGCAGGGAATTAGTGAAATATTCTTGATGCTACTATAGAAGACTGGAGCGCAGCCAGGGGTTAGCATCATGATTTATAGAAGTAATATGAATTTTGTAACAAACACTTTGAAATTGCGTAACATCAGCCATTTACATATAGCAGAACGTGATGTATCGGGATATTAACCTTTTGAAGGTTTAACGCTATAGGTTTATACAAGTCTCTCTTGATGTATTGATCTTTAATAATAATTCATAGTAAAGTTCGAATATGTCAGACCATATATTTTCGTAACTAATAATCAGGGGAGGTCAATTGGAACTGGTGTCTTTAAGATCTTAGCGTACTGTAAATTTACACGATTTTAAACACATTCCAGTTTCAATCCTATGCATGGTGGTGTAAGTGTGTTCGTCTTACAGATAACCCTTCAGAAGAGGAGGTGAATCATAACCACAATCCTAGCAATTTTATACGTCTTCTATTTCATTACTCCTACTATTGACGACCATATAGCTATCTTCAGAAACAACTTTCCTTAATTCATTGTACTATTTTGTATGTGATCCTAGCTGAGTTGTTTTACAAGACGCCTGGTGTGACTATGTTTTATACCAGTATTATGACCATAGTATGGTAGGGATACTAAAGCTCCTTTGTTAAGAGTAGTTTATTTTCCTAAAGAGACAGCAGAGTTATAACATTTCCTAATGTTCACTTTTTACCACTGAGTAGACGCCAGATGAGCTCATTCGTATTTATATAAGGAGACGTTGAGGTAACCCATGACCCATTCACATTTGGGCCAGCAGTGTGTAACAGTACACGCTAAGGAAGAAAGCTCCGTTAAAATAATATTAATATATGGAAGAGTCTTCAGGGGGTTCAAGAAGGCAGAGGGGGTACGGTTTAGGTGGAATGTTCGCTTCATTGTTTCGTCGAGCTGTCCCTTTACTTAAATCGGGTGGTAAATATATAGCTAAAAAAGCAGTAAGAACAGGAATAGACACTATCCAGGACATCATGACTGGGGTTGAACCTAGGACGGGCTGTAAAACGTCGCTAGCCGATGCTTCAGATGAAATGTTAGATGATGTTAACGAAAATGCGCAAGATGACGGGTCAAGGTGTAGGTCGCCGTAAAAAACCTGTAAAGAGGAATATGAAAGGACCACTAAAGAAAAAGTGTTTTGATGTGTTTGCTCTCTAATAACAGTGATAAGTGGTAACTTTTTTTACATAAATAATAATAACCTGCATCTATTTCGTATTTAAGAAATGTTTAAACATATCTCTCCTCATTATACGTCAAGCGATTGTATCAGCATGATGCATTTCCTCCATCCCTCTAGCCCAGACTGCTGTAAGAGCGAATTGAACCTCTTTTCCGTGAACCCTACACAGATCAGTGTAAGTGAGTCCAATTTTATTAGTATTAACCCTATTCATGCGATTACAAATACGGATGTTCCTCTAGAATTCAACATCCCAGGCACTTCTGAACAGTATCTTGACCCTTCGAATGTGTTTTTATATCTGAAGACTAAGTTAGTAAACGAAGATGGTTTTCAGATTCTCACAGGAAACGATTACGTAGTGTACACCGAGATAAATTTCCTGTATACATGTTTTAATCAACTTGAAGTGTTTTTAAATGAAACATCACTAGGAGCATCAGCTGCAGCTACCCCTTATCGAAGTTTATTGAACTTTAACTAGTTATTCTCAAGAATGCAAAGGATCCAATTTACAATCATGTTGGAAATTACAATTAGTAAAAGACTGTAGAGAAACATGGGGACAGCGCCGCTAAATCTAAAAATAACACGTACGAATATTACGGACGTGTAAATGGGGACATATTCTCTCAGGAAAGACTTATTCTACCATCAGTGGACACCCGCATCAGGTTAACTAGCAATCTACACCTCATTTGAGCTTAATGTTAATGGAGCAACGCCCACCACAATACCGCTCCAAACTATTTCAAACTTACTGGATGCTTTATCTTTATATGTACGTAAAGTGAACATAATGGAAATCGAGAAGATCTCTTTTGACCGATACAGCAAATTATCCAATCAAGAGAATTGAGACTAATGTTTTAATTTACCCAAAGGATTAAGAGTATTAATATATAATCGTAATGGTAGGCTTGCCTCAGAAAGTAAATAATAGGAATATGTAGAACACGATGCTTATTTTGGAAACTATGGAAAGTCCGCCTTTTTAAATTTAACCTCCTTTCGGAACTTTAGAGGTATCAGTTTGCGCGTGAATGTTCAACCATACGGTCGTGATTATGGAGATGATATACGAAGGCTTCACATTCTCAATGTTCGCGGTCTTTTTTACGATTTATTTGCCAACTGTATTTGCAGCGCTTTATAGCGGTACGGGTTGTTGATCTCGAAGACTTATGGCTGAAAACAGTAATTTTATATCGTAAGATCTTTATCAGGCTGATTCTTTAAAATTGTAATGCTTATATCTCAATATCGCTAAGAAAGGAACATTAGGGTTTGAGTCTCAAATTTTGACAAAGTCTGACATCCTCAATCTCAGTTCTGGTGTATTTGGAACATCCTCAAATTATCGAGATTGACAGAGTACGAAATATATTCTTGAATTATTGAATAGAAATGAAGAAGAATATTAAATGCCTTTAGAAAACAAAAGAAGATTTTTAGGTGTATTCGCCTGTAATGAACTCGGCTCTGTGAATTTGGAAACCGATTCTGGACTTATCTTCCACACTTCTCCTCGGGATGTTTTCGAGCAATGGACACTGGATAGCCGGTGTATAAGATAAATAATATGTTGTATATTTCCTGTGACTCTCCTGCATTTTAGATTTTATGTTTATAATATCATTATGTAACATCTTTTTTTAAAATATAATAAAGGTTCAATATGTTAAGACCTTATGTTTCTGTACAACTATGCAGTTCTAATTTATGCGTGTATATGTATTTATTTCATTCATATGTTTTTTACACAATAGTTTCTTTTAATAACTTGTAAATATATTTGATGCTAAAAATTTATATGTCAAATGATTATGTAGTTTGCACTTGTTATAAATGCTTTAAATAAAAAACTTGTTTTTCTTTTCCCGCTTTTAGACAAATAACTTATTTATACTAGAAAAATATGACTTGAATCATATAGTCAATTTTAGATCAGAATAGATTAATAAGATTATAGATCATTAGTTGAGCTGGATGGTGTTAGGGAGGGGCTGTTTGATTACCTGATTTACTGATTTACTGCTTTAGGGTATGGTAAATTCATACAATTTTTAGTAAAAAATATTGACGATATCAATTATGCATCAATAGATTCATGGGTGGGCAGGAGGAATGTTTAGGGGAATTGTTTTGATTTTACTGATTTAACTGCTTTTTAGGGTATGTAAAACATAAAAATTTTAAAAAAAAATATATATTTTTAAACAAATAAAATAAAAAGTTTTATACAAAATATGACTTGAATCAATAGATCAATAGATCAATAGATCATGGATGGGTGGGAGGGTGGTAGGGAGAGCTGTTTGATTTACTGATTTACTGATTTACTGCTTTAGGGCTATGGTAAAACATAAGCAATTGTTTAGTTAAAATATGAACGATCAATAGATCAATAGATCAATAGATCATGGATGGGTGGGGGAGGGGTAGGGAGGGCTGTTTGATTTACTGATTTACTGATTTACTGCTTTAGGGTATGTAAAACATAACAATTTTAGTAAAAAATATGACTTGAATCAATAGATCAATAGATCAATAGATCAATAGATCAATAGATCAATAGATCATGGATGGGTAGGAGGGCAGGATCGCGCCTGCGGGCGCGCCCGCCGGTTTCGCGCTGGGGTGAGCAGGCAGACGGAACCCTTCTCGCAGGGGTCCTCAAACCATCATATTCGAAATCTATGACCTTATAAACATATATTTTGATACCAATATTGTATTATTATACAAAAATATTATAAAATCAGACGGCACAGAAGCCAGCACGGTGCGATAGATTCGGATCGTACCCTACTTACTCATTCTCCTCTATACTAGTCTCCAAAATTTCAGGCTTCTACATCATTTCAATTTTTCAGGCATTGACTCACCGCAGGGGGGAGGGCGCTCGGACACGCTAACCTCGTCTACCGACGAGGTTTTACGTCACCACCAAGAGCTTCTCCATTTTAACAATACGACCATTTCAGGTTTTTGGGACTTCCCATCACACGTTGGGCGTAGCGGTGCGTTGCGTGCGGTTCGGGGTGGGGGCGGTGAGATTTATCATCATATGCTGTTGTACTTTATAGGTTATATGTATATTTATTTATTTATTTATTTATTTTTTATTTATTTATTTATTATTTATTTATTTATTTATATATTTATTTATTATTTATTTATTTATTTATTTTTATTTATTTATTTTATTTTTTTCCGAAAAAAGACTTCGTTATTAAGAGTGGGTGGGAGGAATAAAAATCTGAATGATGCAAGGGTCGCTCTTTCACTTCCGGCATTCAATATTAAGCTGCACTACTAATATATATATATATATATATGTATAATATATATATATATATATATAATATATATTATATTATCTTAATATATATATATACTATATATAGTAATATATATATAATAGTGTATATTATTAATATATATATTATATGTTCTTTCTCCTGCTTTCCTTTTTTTTCTTTTAGCCCTTATAAATTACATTCATCTTAAAATTATAAATTTTTATCTTCTTTGCGATGCATAAATTTACCGCTCTTCCAATTTTAGAGCTTGTACAAACAAGGGTTTTAGTTCCCCTAATAAATCATTTGGCTTTTTTTGAAAAGCCATTCAACTTGCCAGACGTACGATAAAAACATTTCACGGTTTTATTTATTTATTTTTGTAACAGTTTTTTTTATTATTTCATACCCTAATTTTTAAATTCAATACATATTGTTATCTAACTTTACTTTAAACGTAAAGCTCTGAAAAGTGTTCCTGATTTTCCGCCCCTATTTCTGCTTAATTTTCATATATATATATTAATATATATATGATATATATATGATATACTATATAGTATATATTATATATATTATATATAGTATAATACTATTATATATATATATATATAGTATATATATTATATATATATATATAATATATAGTTATATATATATAATGTGCCTTTATAGGATGAGCGGCGTTCAGTTGTGTGTGTTATTGAGGATTTCTGGGTAAGAACGATCGATGATGTGTATAGGTTTTTCTAAGTAATGTGTGAAATATTTCGATTCTTCTCAGAATTTCAACCAGAAAGATTTATAATTCAGGGGAAAATTTGAAGAACTCAAAGAGGAAGGGTCGCGCACTCTCACGGTATTTGCGTGTTGAGATAGGATAGAGTGGCAGGTAGACTAGTGCTTCTGTGAAGTTCGTATAGCCTATATACGTTGTTTGAAAGAGCTCGTCTCTCTCATTATCGATAGAACACGCACGCACACGATGTTCGCGCGCCCGATTAGTATCGAGTATAACGATTATCATCACGCTGTGAGTGTGAAGACTGTAATTACAGTTATTTTGTATGATTTAATAATTTTACTTTTCTTATTCATGTACTAGTATGTTCTTATTTCCGCTGTTTTTTGGTTTTGTTTTATTTGTTGCTTTTCTCTATTCAGGTAAAAGACATGCATAAGGTGAGCTCTTTTTAGCCGCGAAATGGAGTTGTTTCATATTTTTGACAGCAATGTTTTTGCAGAAGAATTCATTTCTTACACCTCCGAACAAATCTCTCGATTTGACGATTTGTAATGGCATTCCCTTCTGCGAGCCTAAAATGAATCAACAAAATTGTTTTATTGACATAAGAAATAATTAACTTATGATTTTTGATTTTTAATGAGCATGTCGAATGAATTCAGTTTGTTTATTTTGTCCTTATTTTTATATATATAGTATATATATATATATATATATATAATTATAATATATATATATATATATATATTATATATATATAATATTATATAATATATAATATATATATATATATATATATATATATTATGGCGTGAGTAATTCAATCGACGAAGCGATTTCCTTTAGAATAAAGCATTTCAGTGAGTGCTGGCAAAGATCGGTCTTTAAAAACGCATTCACGCTCATCGATCTTTGAATTCTCAAAATAACAAGTGAAATAGAAGAAGATTTCTTTCAGAGCCCCAAGTAATCGAAATGGAATCAGCAGATATGTCTGCCTATAGATAGAATGCGAACTTTTAAAAATCCATCCTTTGATGTTTCAATTTACTGCAAGTATTTTAAAACATTTTGTGTATGACAAATCAAGGACGAATTGTGAACATTCGGCCATGAAATAACCTATTAACACATTCGGTATTGTGATTAATTATTCATCTTAAAGGTTAATTTGAAAAGTTTGTGCACTCGCCGCATTGTGTTGCCACCTTTATCTAATAGACTAATGATGCCATACGCACAATGACAGAAGCCGTGCCATTATCAGCAAAAGCAATGATATAATATATATATATAATATATATATATATATATATATATATATTATATATATATATATATATATATATATATATATATATATACGTATGATAGTATACTATATATATATATATATAGTGTGTGATACTATATATATAATATATAATATTATATAATATATTATTATATTATATATATATATATATATATATATATAATATATTATATCATTATATATATATATATATATATTATAATATATTATATATCTGTTCATTGATAAATTATATATATATATATATATATATATATTGAAACCTATAATATATGATATATAATATAATATGTATATATATACTATATTAGTATTATATATTATATATACTATATATATATATATTATATATAAATATATATATATATATATATATATATATATATATAGTTAGTAATGTATTTATTATATATTTTATTGATAGCAGGTTGTAAGCTAGGTATGGCGTAGTACAGTTTATATAGATGATTCGTGTTTATTGTATTTATAGATATTAGGTGTAATTAGTTTAGTATATGATATTATAGTTGGTAGGTAGCGAATATGAGGATTTTGGGCGTGTGTTAAGTAGCTGAGATTATAGATAGCTAGCTATCAGTAAGTCTGTGAAGTGTGTGGTAGGCTGTTAAGTGTAGTTATGTCGATGAGAGTGGAGCTAGGGCATTATATATATATAATCATGACGGTTAACGGAGATGAGGTTATCCCGTGTTATGTGTCCTGAAGCTTGCCCGTTAAGAGTAGATTAGGCTGAGAGATTGTTGCTTGGCAGCTTTGACGAGCCGGTATATTTAATTATATATTATAGTAATTTGAAAAATTCTTGTTTTCTAGGGAACTTTACAAGTAGAATCGACAACATAAATACAGAAGGATCTCATGATGTTTCAACATTTATCAACAACGTTTCGATCCAACTACTTTGGGGGAGGGAAAAAGGGAAGGAATGGATTCATTTATGCCAGCTTTTTTGATTGGGAAAAAGGCAAATTAATTAAACTATTTCTTATGATGAAATTAGGAAAAACAATTAAGCACACGATTTAAATTGTATTCGAATTACATCACCACAAATAATCAATTTTCGCTAGATGTGGTATCTGCTAATCACGGTTTATATAAGAGCATTCAACTTGTAACGTGAAGACTTGGACAAAACTCAGCTCAAATCTATGTTTGATGCCTGAGTCGCACTAAATCTTTAAACATACTCTGGTCGTGACTAATGAACCACTGATTCTGTCTAGTTTTTTGTTCCATTTGAATCATTGTCTAATTTGCGAGATCAATGTAATAAATTCACATGTTTATTTTCGGTTGGCCATAAACTACGGTCCTTTTCTTCTTCTCTCTCTCTCTCGCTCCTTCTGTCTCTCTCTCTCTCTCTCTCCTCTCTTCTCTCTTCTCTTCTTTCTCTCTTCTCTCTCTCTCTCTTCAGCGAACACTGACAATTGCTGATGAGGGATTTACTCGTACGTCTTTGCTTCAACTTCCTTTTGGTATCGTTTTTCCAAATTTTTGATTTTTATTTTTTTTTTTTTTTTTTTTCTTTTTTTTTTTTACTCTTCTTTTCATATGAAATTATTAATAAAAAAATATTATTATTATTATTATTATTATTATTATTATTATTATTATTATTATTATTATTATTATTATTAATTTTATTATTATTATATATTATATTTATATATTATATATATATATATTATATATAAATTATATATATATATATATATATATATATATATATATATAATAGTATATATATATTAATATATATAATATATTATATAATATTATATAACATATATAATATATTATATAGTATATATATAGCTATATTATATATATAATATATATATATATATCATATATATATATATATATATATAATTATATATATAATTATATTATATTATATATATATATATATATAATATATATTATATTATATAATATATATATATATATATTATATATATATTATTATATAATATAACAGAACGTATACGGTGGGAGGGGAAGATTAGCGGGTTCAGAAAAATTAAGTGACAGACGATAACAACTTACTTTTAATCGAAGTGTACAAATAATTATATTTTTAAATTTTAACCATCATATTTAGAGTAAATTAATGTTCAAATAAGGTGTTTAGGTATTTAGTTGTTTCACTTTAAATTTTGAAACCTTAAATTATATAAAGTTTATATATAGTATATATATGGTTATATATATAATATATATATAATATTATATATATATATATAGTACTATATATATATAATATATATATATATATATATATTGATTGAAAATATAAGTCAAAGGAGTATTTTTACTCTCCATCAGCGGCATCGAACACTGGACTCCGCGTCGGTGAGTTAACAGTAACCGGGACTTTATATATATATAATATATATATTATATATATATATTATATATATATATATGATTATTAAAACACTTAGTTTATATATATATATATATATATAATATATCAGGAGCGAATACTCATTGCCTGATAATTAGCATTATTATTAGGAAAAATAATAAAAGAAAACTTGATTTTCAGTAAGTATACTGTGATTTGAGAATAAAGATATAGGCAATTATTTTTCTTCTAACGTTTCAATTAACAATAAATTCAAATTTATGCTCAATTTGCATTCTCGAGCAGCCAAGGTGAATAATAATTTTGCTACTCATGTAACGATGCTTGTGGTACCTCGACGTCGCCTGCCTTTACTGAGAAGTTTACACGCTGTAACAGGTGACCCGTGCATGAATTTTTCACGGCAAAAACACTGAAAGCTTGCGGAAACTTAACAGCAAGCAGTTGTAGTGAGCGGAGAGAGAAACGCATTTCGGGATTTCTCTTTATAATCCGTTC
>JABUQX010076922.1:27500-35000 GCA_015478945.1 Trachelipus rathkii
GTTATTTTTAGATTTAGCGGCGCTGTCCCCATGTTTCTCTACATCTTTTAAATTGTAATATCCACATGATTGTAAATGGGACTCCTTTGCATCTTGAGAATAATCTAGTAAAGTTTCAATATAACTTCGATAAGGGTAGCTTGCAGCTGATGCTCCTAGTGATGTTTCATTTAAAAACACTTCAAGTTGATTAAAACATGTATACAGGAAATTTATCTCGGTGTACACTACGTAATCGTTTCCTGTGAGATCTGAACCATCTTCGTTTACTAACTTAGTCTTCAGATATAAAAACACATTCGAGGTCAAGGATCTGTTCAGAAGGGCCTGGGATGTGAATTCTAGAGGAACATCCAGTATTTGTAATCGCATGAATATTAGGGTAATACTAATAAAATTGGACTCACTTACAGATCTGTGAAGGATTCACGGAAAAGAGATTCAATTCGCTCTTACAACTGTCAGGGCTAGAGGGATGGAGGAAATGCATCTTGCTGCTACAATCGTTTGACTTATAATGAGGAGAGATATGTTTAAACATTTCTTATATACGAAATTAGATGCAGGTTATTATTATTTATGTTAAAAAAATGTTAACCAACTTATCACCTGTTATTAGAGAAGCAAACACATCAAAACACCTTTTTTCTTTATGGTCCTTTCATATTCCTCTTTACAGGTTTTTTACGGCGACCTACACCTTGGACCCAGTATCTTGAGCGGTATTTTTCGTTTAACATCATCTAACATTTCATCTGAAGCATTGGCTAATCGACGTTTTAAGGCCGTACGAGGGTTGACACCACCCATAATATCCTGGATAGTGACTATACCTGTCCTAGACGCTTTTTTAGCTATGTATTTACCTCCTGATTTAAACAAAGGGATAGCACGTCGAAACAACGAAGCAAAAAAATCCACCTAAACCATACCCTCTTTGCATTCTTGAGCCCATGAAGACTCTTTCTCTTTCCATTATTATTTAACAGAGCTTCCTTCTTATGTGTACTTTACACACTGCTGTCCCAACTCTGAATGGGTATGGGTTACCTTCAACGTCTCTTATATAAATACGAATCGAGCTCAGCTGGGTCTTACCCAGCGGCAAATAGTAAACATTAGGAAAGGTTATAACTCTGCAATCTTTAGGAAAATGAACTACTCTTAACAAGGAGGCTTTAGTATTCCCTACATACTGATGGTCTATAATATCTGTATAAACATAGGTCATACCAGGGTCTTGTAACAACTCAGTAGGATCACATACGAAATGTAATGAATTAGGAAAAGTTGTTTTTGAAGATGCTATATGGTCGTCAATAGTAGGCAGGTAATGAAATAGAAGACGTATAAAATTGCTAGGATTGTGGTTATGATTCACCTCCTCTTCTGAAGGGTTATCTGTAAGACGAACACACTTACACCACCATGCATAGGGTTGAAACTGGAATGTGTTTAAATTGTGTAAATTTACAGTACGCCAAGATCTTAAAGACACCAGTTCCATTACCTCCCCCTTTGGTTTATTAGTACGAAATATCAGGTCTTGACATATTCGACTTACTATGAATTTGTTATTAAAGTATCTAAGTACATCTAAGAGAGACTTGTATAGACTTTATAGTAAACCTTTCAATTTAATATTCTATACCATCAAGTTTCTGTATATGTAAACTGGCTGTGTTACGCAATTTCAAAGTGTTTTTACTACAAAATCAATACTTCTATAAATCATGAATGCAACCCTGGGACTGGTCACAGTCTCTATATTAGCATCAAGAATTATTTCACTTAATCCTGCTTCAAACATTTCTCGTTCGAGAGTTATTGGGTTCAATATTTCTGTATTAAAGTCAGATATTTTATTTTCAGGATGTAGATCCATAGAGGCTGAGGAAGGTAGTCATGATTATTGTTTCTCAATTTCACAGGCACTTATTTACGATTTAGACTTTTTTATACTACTGGAGCTTCTTTCGTATATGTACTTTACATACTGCTGTTCCTTCTGAGAATGGGTAAGGGTTCCCTTCGACATCTCTTATATACACCCTTATGGTTCTAAATTGGGCATTATTCAAAGGTATATAGTGCACACTAGGAAAACTTATAACTCTGTTATCTTTAGGAAAATGTATCACTCTTAGTAACTGCGCCTTAGTGTTTCCAACATACTGGGGTTCTACAATATCGCTGTAAACATACGCTACACCAGGATCATGTAACATCTTTGAAGGGTCGCATACAAAATGTAATGAATCATATGTGTCACCTTTTATTACAAGTCTATCTATATACTCTTCCATCGTAGGAATATAACGTATTAATTCATTTAGAGGAGCTTTGATATCGTTAATTCTCAATATTGTGTCATCACGTAAGTAATTACATTTACGAAACCAATCTGAAGTATGGAAAATAAATAAACTTCTATCTTTCAAGTTGACTTGAGCTTGAGACTTTAAAGCGATTAACACGCTGTCTTCGTTGAATGTTTTATTAACTATAAATATTAAATCTTTACATATACGGCTTGATCCAAATTGTTTGTTTAAGTCTATGAACACATCGGTAAGAGAATTATAGAGGCCACGGTTTATTAAATATCTTTCATAGAAATAATCTTTGTCTGCACGCTTGACGATCATCATATCTGTTTTAATATTTAATACGTTTTTAACATTCTCAACACTTCTAAATATTACAAACGCTGTATGTGAATCAGGCATATTCTCGATACGCGCATCCAATATCATTTCGCATAACCCTACTTCATACATTTCTCTTTCAAGCTTTATGGGGTTCAATAACTCTGTAGTAAAGTCTGATATTTTATTTTCAGGATGTAGGCCAATAGAAGCCGATGATGGCAACGTTAATTAGAAATGATCTTCACTCTCCATGTTCACGATGTAAATTGATCAATGTTTCTTAATTTTACTAGCATTTATATAACTATTAAACTTCATAGGGTAACCTACCCATTTGACAAGATACTGTTTATTTTTACCTTTTCCTTTAGATCCTAGTATTTTTTCTATTTTATATTCATTAATCTTGGGATCAAACCGTATGTTCTGTATTTCCTGTTTATAGAACCCTCCTTTTATTTTTTCACCATCTAGATCTTCAAGGTAGTATAATTTTTAACCGTCTTTCGGAAATTCTCTGATTGTATCAACTTTAAAAACTTCTCTTGACCATCCTGCTTCGTACCCTTTTCTGAAATTTTCATCAACCCTAGACACTCTCACATAATCTCCTACTTTAATACCTGTGTTATCTTTTATTTTGCGTACAGGGCGACTAGGTACAGAAGGCTTTGTCTTTACCATCTCTAGAGGGGTCTTCTTAACTGTTCGATGATAAGACCTATTATAAGAGTAAGCCAAGTCTTGCAGTATATCTATATATTTAAATGTATTCATTTTCGTGAAATACCTATGCATTCTTTCTTTTATAGTTCTTTGTACTCTTTCCACTATTGCAGCTTTATTAACTGAGAACGTATTATAGTACCCTATATCATACTCTGTAACTATTTCTTGAAACTCTTTACCTAAAAATTCTGTACCTTTATCTGTCCACATCATTTGAGGATATCTGCTATCTTCATTTATAATTTCTCTTACAGCAGCAGTAACAGTTTTTGACTCTTTTAACTTTTAAATATACGTCCATCACAAAAAGAATGTACTGATAACCATGATTTATATTTTATCATTTCAGTCAAGTCAAGTTGCCAGACATTATCTAAGCAAGAGACTACGGTTTTTCGTGTTGGGAATTTTTTACCGTATAGGTTTATGTAGAGTAAAAGCATCTTCTCCTTCTAAATATTTTTTCAATTCTTTTTTATTAATATGAGAAAACTTTGACGCGAATCTTGAAAAGCCTCCATAACTGTAAGGCTGTTTCATATCATAGTAATATTTATCAACCACCTCCTTAGCCTCCATGGCTCACAATGACATAAAAAATAAAAAAACATATTAATATATACTCAAAGGTGATGCAAAAACCAAATGTCTATATGAAATATTTTATTTTATTTTAAGTTAACAAATAATACCGCAGTCTAAAAATATGTTAAATGTATAGTGAAAATAATATTAAAACCTATTCCTATATGAACTATTTTAAATTACAAACAGAACAACCTAAAAAACATAGCAAATGTATGCAGAGAGATAACATAGTAGTTTATATACATGATTTTTAAATTACAAAACAATGCAGTGCCCCTATAAAAAATACAATAAAAAATTAGGAAACTAATCCATTTTGGTTCCAAATTGATGTTTTTTTTTTTTTGATTCTACCTGTAACGCTGAACTGCTGTGTTTCTACTTATCATTTCCAATCTATCCCGATACCAGGAGGGACTCGCATCTGGTATATGAACATTTGGAATATTATCCAGATCTAACCAATCTTTGTTTATTCTGGATTAAAGTTCTCGGAAAATTAATAGTCTGAAGTTCATGTTTGATCCTATTCCAGCCTGTTACAGGATCCTTCCTCCAATCACGCGAGAGATCGGATATCAGATCAAAAATATTCGAACCGTCAATTGTTTCTCCATCAATAATGATTTGACCGATATCGTTCCATGAAATCTGGTCTTTTAAAATATTATATAAAGCTATACCTGTTTTTTTACCTCTCATTGGTAAGCTTTCCTCCAGTACATGTTTAAAATTATCTTCTCTTTTCACTTCAATCTTAGTATCTGACGTTAGTGCTGAATTCTCCTTAGGTGAATTTAATAAAGCTTTTAGATCTACTAATTTTTGTATAGCGTTTTGATATAGGATTCTTTTTTCATGAATGTTAACATCAGAGTTTAATATTCGACACAATTCCTTTTCGTAATTATTTATCTGCTCAACTTGCAGATCATATAAACTCAAAGGTTGCTGTTGGAGCAACTGCTGATAAGGGTAATACACAGATTGCTGCATCTGATGGTATGATTGAGGTTGTTGTTGTTGTTGTTGTTGTTGTTGTTGTTGTTGTTGTTGTTGTTGTTGTTGTTGTTGTTGTTGCTGTTGTTGCTATTGCTGTTGTTGTTGTTGTTGCTGTTGTAGAGGTATGGATCCTGTATTATATTTCAGCTTCTCATAGTCGTTGTAGGGTAAAACCACTACCTTCTTCATTATTGAGCAAGCCACTTGGTTATCAAAGGGGCTATGACGGAAAAGAGTAAAGGTAGGAACACACTTCCTCCTTTTTGTAATAGCTTCTTTTTTATTTTTAAGATTTCTTACTTTACCAGCAAGTTTTTTAATGATGTTTCTATGACGACGCAACTTTACCTTCTGAGGTCTATTTAAAGGAACATTTCCTTTTATAAGATTTAGACATACTTCGGCTATACATTGAACAAATTTTTCATCTTCACAGATCAGCTTACGTTTTTCAGAAGGTTTCAGGTTTTTAAATTTTCTCATAAGAGGTAAATAATCTGCTACTAGAGTACTCATTATTAAGGTATGTATAACGTTTCAGCCTCGTTAGGTAAGATATTTGTACGCAGCACCACTCTGTACGTGTTCTTGGGGTGAAGCTCGCAGAGTAAATAACCGTGAGGTATAGATGTAACTTCTTTATATACTTTTAAAAATTCTTTACGTTGAGTAGGGAACATTTGTGTGGCCACAACATTGACTTGGCTCATATCCCTTCTTTGCCCGAACAAGATTAAATACTGTGTGTTAAAAGACACATCACGCATATACTTATTCTGATGAAAAATATTCTGAGTTATAAAAAATACAGTGACGTTTAAATGATGAGAGTAAACTGTGAAAGTTTCAGCTATGTCCTCATTCAATTTATGCATCAAATCGTCAAGGATTATAATTTTATGACCTGGTAAACATTGAAGAGCTTTTATATCATATAAACCTTTCGTGGAAATTTGAATTACATTCTTTGTATATCATTAAACTTTTCTTGTAAACACGTAAACCATTATGATTTTAACAGGCTTTTGTTCGAAGATCTCAACCTCTTTTAAAATATTTAATAACAGAAAGGTTTTCCCGCAGCCTGTAGGACCAGACACAAGACACGTAGCAGGAGCACGGAACATAAATTTACCAACGTCCATCCTAGGTTAGCACCCGAACACTAACGAATAAGAAAAGGTTTGCACTTATGTTATAAATGCTTTAAAATAAAAACTTGTTTTCTTTTCCCGCTTTTAAAAAAGAACTTATTTATAATAAAGAAAAATATGACTTGAATCAATAGATCAATAGATCATGGTTGGGCAGGAGGGTGTTAGGGAGGGCTGTTTGATTGTTACCTTATTTACTGCTTAGGGTATGTATAAACATAACAATTTAGGTAAAATAATATGTAACGAATCAATAGATCAATAGATCAATTGATCATGGTTGGGCTGTAGGGTGTTAGGGAGGGCTGTTTGATTTACTGATTTACTGCTTTAGGGTATGTAAAACATAACAATTTTAGTAAAAAATATGACTTGAATCAATAGATCAATAGATCAATAGATCAATAGATCATGGTTGGGCAGGAGGGTGTTAGGGAGGACTGTTTGATTTACTGATTTACTGCTTTAGGGTATGTAAAACATAAAAATTTTAGCAAAAATAAATATATTTTTAAACAAATAAAATAAAAAGTTTTATACAAAATATGACTTGAATCAATAGATCAATAGATCAATAGATCATGGATGGGTGGGAGGGTGGGTAGGGTGGTTAGTATGCTTTTGATTTACTGATTTACTTATTTACAGCTTAGGGTATGCAAACAACATGTTATACAAAATATGACTTTAATAAATAGATCAATATATCAATAGATCAATAGATCATTGGATGGGTAGGAGGGTGTTAGGGAGGGCTGTTTGATTTACTGATTTACTGACTTACTGCTTTAGGGTATGTAAAACAAAAAAAATTTACGTTATAAACAAAAAGGTTCACTCACAAAATTAAAAAACAGAACACGTTTGCGTTCTCGCGGTGGTTTCGCGCCGGATCGCGCCTGCGGGCGCGCACGTCGGTTTCGCGTTGGGGTGAGCAGGCAGACAGAACCCTTCTCGCAGGGCCGTCCTCAAACCATCATATCGAAATACTATCATCTTATAAACAAATATTTTGATACCAATTTATTATTATTACAAATATTTACTTACTCAGCACCACACCGGAGCCAGCACCGGTGCCGGTTCCTGATCCGAATCCGAATCCGTATCCTACTTACTCATTCCTCCTCTATACTATCTCCAAATTTCTACGAACACTTCAATTTTTAGGGGGCCAGCGCCCCCCTTACGGGGGGGGCGCACAGACACGTAACCTCTTCTACGACGAGGTTACATCACCACATAGCGTTTCTCCAAATTTTAACCCGATACGACCATTTCAAGGTTTTGTGACTTCACCATCACACGTTGGGCGTAGCGGTGCTGTGCGGGGCGGTGCGGGGCGGGGTGGGGCGGTGCGGTGCTGGCCTTGTGGG
>JABUQX010076922.1:40000-41251 GCA_015478945.1 Trachelipus rathkii
ACCTTTTTTACTCCACATATCCTTCTGGCCTCTTCACAAATTGTCTCTTTAAATCTCTTCCACTCCTCCTCCACTTCCCTAATTTCCGTCCCTCTCACGTCCTTCCACCTATCCTCCATACCCCTCCTAAACTCCCTCTTACACATTGTCTCATCTAATTTTTCCACCTTTATGACTTCTATTCTCCTCTTTTTTTTCTCTTTCTCTAACCGTTACCTCTCCCCTACCCTTAACCTAGCAACCACCAAATAGTGATCAGATAACCCCCTACCTGCCCCTCTGAAAACATTTACATCTAGTAATCTGCCTCTATCCTTTCTATTTATACACACATAATCCAATATCGCCCTCCCCCCTGTTATCTCACTCTTCCATGTATACTTATGATTTTCACTTTTCTTGAACCAAGTATTCCCAACTATCATTCTTCTATCAACACACAACTCTAACAGACTTTCTCCATTATCATTCCTTTCCCCTACCCCAAATGGACTTATAATTCTCCCCATCTCCTCTCTTCCCACTCCTGCATTCAAATCTCCTAATAAACAAATTTTATCATTTACCCCGAAACTTTCCCAACATTCATTCAACTCACTCCAAAATCTTTCTCTCTCCTCCTCCCTCGCTCCATTTACTGGTGCGTCCGCACATACAAACACCCCCTTTCCCCCCCCGAATTCCCCTTTTACCCACTGAACCCTAGACCTCCCCTGTTTACATAACCTTACCCTATCCCACACCTCTTTCCTCATAACTATTCCCACCCCTTCCCTCGCCCTCACTCTCTCGTTCACCCCTGAAATCATACCCTTAAATTTTCCAAAGTCCATCTCCTTCTATCCTTTCAGCTTTGTTTCTGTCAACCCTAGCACATCCAACCTTTTTCTTCGAACATTAACCCCACTTCTTCCCTTTTCAAATCCTCATTTATCCCTCTCACATTCATTCTTCATTTATCCCACTCACATTCATACAACCCACTCTAATCTAATCTCTTTTACCCATCCTAACTCTTTACTCCCCCTTACTCTCTTTTATCCTGACCCTCTTATTCACCACTTTACTTTCTACTATTCCCACACTTGATTTGGCTGCACCGCTTACCGGGATCCCACAACCTGAGGCACTTTCCAATACCTCAAGCTCAAACCCCGCTCAAACAACCACACCCTAAAAAAATACCCTAAATCTATATTCTATTAACTAATTCACACTATATCTATAAAACTTAAATTAAAACTCTTCTCA
>JABUQX010076923.1:0-17500 GCA_015478945.1 Trachelipus rathkii
ACGATGATAATTTTTGGATGAGTGCAGCCATTATTATTTTGGTAACGTAGTAAATCGTATGCTGTTTAATGTTTATTTTCATTAAGTCAGAACATACATAATATAGGTAGAAATATAAAAAAGCCTCAGCTACAAATAAAAATAACCTACCACTAACTGATAACTGAGAAATAACTGTCTACTTAACACAAGAACCTTACCTACTTAATAATCAGCTTAACTATAACCTTAATCCTATATAAGCTTAAACCTAAGGCTTATAACACCTGATTTTAAGAACAAAAATTTAAAGAAATACATAAACCTGAAAGTTGAACTCTAATGTAGTTGATAATTATATATGAACTTATATATATATATATATAATTTTATATAAATATATATAATCTACATATATATATCCTATATATATATAGTATATATAATACTTAGTATTATATAAACTATATAATATATATTTAATAACATATAATTAATAAGAATCTATATATTACCATATATATACATATATATTATATTATTTACATTATATATTAATTCTTATAATATATATCATTATATATAGTAACTATTATTATATTATATTAAATATCACTTTATATCTGGGGTGGGCTAACGAATCAGGGTCTAAGAACCTGTTCGGAGCATCCAACGGAGAAATACGCTAGGGCAGGTATACGCCCTAAGCTTAAGCCCCGCTGCCAAATGAAAAAGAAATTGCTTGCAATACCCTTGAAACAGCCGATACAACGCAGAACTCATGGGGCCATTGTTAAGACTTTACGGGAGAAAGAGCAAAACAGGCACTATTTGAATTCACGTTGATGGACTTCGAACTTCCTTGAGGAACCGATTTAAAGTTGTGGCCCACAATTCAGAGAACTTGTTGTGTAACGTTATAGAGGAATAGGAGGAGGAGATAGTAGAGATGAATGAAGTCCAGACTGATAGATGTGGTGGGGATGTCGGAGATGAGAGCGGAGGGTGAAGAAAGTGGCAAAGATTTGGGTGAGGAGGATACGTTTTAGCTTACAGAGGAGTCGACGTAGGAATAAAACATGGTGTAATGTTATAACAATTCGACCAAAGATTGTACTTAATCATACCACGGAAAGCTTTGGGAAGTTGGGTAATAGCGGACAGATTTGCACATCTTACGAATTTTATCCTTAAGGCATATCAACGAACGGAAATTATGTAATTTCACACCGGACTTTGTACTGGCACGGCTTATATCCTGCTCTTCACGAATCACTTTTGCCACATTTTTTGGCGCAACTCCCCCATAGCAAGTGTATGATAGACGAGCTTCCATTCCCCAATGATTTTCTGGTACCTACTTCTATTCCTCAAATCTTCCGTATGAAAGACAACCATTTTGCGCACCTCGATGATGCAAACTGCATGGATTTTATATTCGAAACCAGTCCGCTGGGAAAGAAAAGAAATTGTAATGTTGGAGGATCACCCTTCTCCTCCGGGCGGGGCGATCATTCATGTTGAGGAACACACGCTAGTGACAACCATAGGAGAGAGGCTCATTAGATATATTGTCATGTCGGAGGAATAGACATTTCATAATAGAAGTTATGAATTTGGAATCTAATTCGACAGCTACCAGGGCGAATTCTTCGGAGGGGTAAGATCACGCAGATGGAGGCTAGACCTGGATCCACCAAAGAGGGAAGACTCGGAGAAGACATCTTTCAAGACCAAAGAATTCTCCATCTATATTCAGTTTATTCAATCAGCCGTGTCTGCGATATACAGTAAACATGTGGTAGGAATTGGTTTTAATAGGTGCTCCTGGAGTCAGCTTCATCCTTGCCTCGGGCATCGTATATTAAATGTCTTGGGTCGGTCTTAAATATATTCCCCTGACAGGACTCACCCCAAGAGCACAACAAAGTCAGCGGCTTACCAAGCGAAACCAGGTGGCCCGGATTGGAGAAAAAGGTTTGACACAGCTCATTAACCAGCGCTATGCACACCGACTCCTGAAAGCAAGAAGTTAGGACCACGAGACCAGCACGGCAGTAGTGGAGCACAATACAACGCGAAGATTTAGGATATGTGGAGTGAACAACAATACTATGATTAAATTATCGAACAAGCGAAATCTATTTAGTGATGCCATAACCGAGTGAACGAAACGCTCGGGTGCCTTGATAGTGCTTATATGGAGGAATCCGCCAGAGAAGAAACACCACTATGATGACGTGCCTACATGAAGATGTGAAGCTGCGAGCCAGCATCGGGCACTGTTAAACAAGCAGATCACAAAAAAAATGACGTCACGCTTGATTGCGCTCTAGAAAGTGGTAAGCAACAGAACGAGAATGTCAGCTCTGAATATGTTTGAAATAGCAGACCCGCCAGACACAGAGCTAGGAGGGATACAGTGCAACCGAGGGATGGAACAAGAGACTGATGGCGTGAGAAGACATGAGCCAGAAGATATTGCGGAGTACGGATGCCAGGGACAGGTGATTGGAAAAGAGCAGAAGCAGATTCTTCTTAGCCTGGCAAAACTAACTAAAATAAGTCAGAGAACGAAAAGCTCTTAGTAGGGTTTAGTATCTCCCACCAAACTAGGGAAGTACAGGGGAGATTACTATAGAGCACTCCATGGAACGTAGGTAATGAAAGGACTTGACGAAATTTTTCCGCCTAACAGACTCTCCATAACATTTGCTGAAGAAGGCACGCGGGAAGACTATGCTGCGAGCATGGAGAGAGCAAATAAGTTTGCGAAGAAGAAGGCGATTGGGAGAAGAAGGTTGAATCCCATACAACACGATAGAGGGCAGAATCAGTGAGCATCTCCGCAGCGCTTTGGTCAAAATGAAACAAAAGGAACTATTAGCCGCACGAAGCGACAGATGCGTATGATACCTGCGGCCATACCTCGAGTTGATTAAGGGAACAGCGCAGGCCCAGCAGAGAAATTCAAAGAAGATATACATGAGGATGGAAGCACACTGTCTTTAAATGGAAAGATGTTAGGATGGAGAGGGTATATGTAGTCCCCCAGTTTAGACGGGGGGAGAGATAGAATTGTTTTTGCCAACTCCTCTCAGACGCACCGGTAAAGCGTGATCTACTGGGTAGATTGTATGGAAACTATAACGAGAGCAATACCGGGATCATTTATCTGGATGCCAACAATATAACGGCGAAAGCCCTGTTACACAGCAAAAGGATTGGGTTAGAAACGCACAAGGGCATAATACACGATAGGAAGTGGGACTAAACGATACCTCCAGGCAATGGCAGCAGGAACACACTAACCTGGGCTAGGAGGAAAACGCGGCAGCCGAGTGGACTTCGCGCCATTTTCGGTTTGCTCCTCCATTGCTCTATAAAGAATACCGTGTTGGAAGGAAGAGCTGGGGCGGAAATGGTTAAATAAACACACGGCATATAGCGACTGCCTCTTCTTCTGGAACCCTTAGAACACCGTGTTGCGAATCGAATACCCGCCATCACCAGACGCGCCGGACTCTTGCAAGGGAACAGTGTGCTAGCGCGCGAAGGTGCTACGGAGTGGACGAACCAGGGAGCTCGCAACGACAGCCAAAGATAAATATCCATACAGCTCTGCATCACGCGTTCATACGGTGCGGTGTAAGGAACGTGGAAGAAACGTCGCGGCAATGTAAAAATGAGTGAAATGGTTGTGAGGTGCGGGGCAACGGGCGTTCAGAGCCATTCGGTAAGGTCGTCCTGCTATCCCTTTCTCTCTATATGGGCGCTTGGAAATCCTAAGGATGTAGTACTCCAGAAAGAGGTTAAGAGACGGAAAATCGCCGAAGTCCTGGACCGTGTGATTATAGATGGCTGGGTACCCTTGGCGGAGTGGTGACTTTTTGCTGGCGCAATGTTCGGGAGGCTGCTGTGGAGGTAAACGAGTGAGTATTGCGGAGACGACTTATGAAATAGTTTCGTGACAATTATCGGCGAGGATGGAATTCAGGGACAATACGACAGTGACTCGACGCAGAGTCTGGAGTAGAGAGCTCATGAATTGGAGAGAGCTGCGAGAGACCGTCCCAAAACTTTGAAAGGCAATCTTGAACGATATGATGAAAATGTGGACTACCAGACTTTGTTTACCTGGGTGGGCGCTAAACTTTTACAAGCAAGGGAAGGATGTTACAGGAAATGTGGAGGCAAGAATGGACAAAATAACGCGAACGAAGACAATGAAGCAGCGTTAAGTAATCACAGAACACGTTATTGCAGCCCGCATCGCGTTAATGGATGATAAAAGTGACACTGTTAAGATTACGCTATTATGAATTCCTAGCATTCCACTGGTCATAATACCTGCGCTTCCCGATTCTATTACATCCCCACCGACATTCGACGGAGTCATTTCACGGCGCCCGCAGAAGACATACGAGCATTTGTAACAAAAAAGAGAGGAACAAAAACGCGATCGACAATGCTGTCTGAAAATCAAGGTGTTGTAGTGATGATATTGGGAAAGACGAGGAGAAAACTAGTTAGTGAGAAACCGTGAATGGGTTATTTTGACCGATTAGAGAGTTGGTGTGGTGCTAGTGGTGAAACAGGGATAAGATTACAGCCGAGAGCTGAGATTGGTGGGTCCGCCAACATTATATTTGCCGAAAGATGCCTGTGGAGAAACCGAGTCGTCAAGTAGGTGGTGGTGGTGGAGAGTGGGGGAGTAAGACCCGCCGGGATGGAAAAACGAGGGCTATTAGATGGAAAGATTGCGATGGATAGAGCCAACTTTGGACGAAGACAATGGAACTGAACGCCAACTGCAGACGCTGGCCACTGATCCATAGATGGCGTGTGTACATCTCTTCCAGAAATTGGAAAAATTTGGATGGATGTCAGATTATATTCCTTTTTCGGAAATTTCCAGGCATTTCCTTGGAGAGACCTCGCCTTTCCTAGAGCGTGGTAAAGACATGAGACGCCCACTGTATACATATAAGCCTGTTCTTCTAAATACTATAAAACGCAATATTCCCATATAATGATCCAACTATTAAACGCTTGGGAGGATTACTATAACAAAGATTTAACACCACAAAGGTTAGATATCAATATTACTAAAGGGGTCAAATTAAAATAAGTAGGTCAAGAATTACTGTATCGTCAAAAGGGGAGTGTTTTGTACCGGATAATGGGACATATATATATATAATAATACGGTATATATATAAGTGTGTTAGGTTGATAGTAAGAGCCTAAAGAATATAATAAGATTTTGTAGTCTAAATTTATATATTAAAGGTTGAGGTCATAAGGGTTATCTAGGAATCTTTGTTTGAGTGTTAATGATAATTCTGCGTTAGTTTAATATAATATATAGGTGGTGAATCATTTCTTCAGATTGTGTGAGGGTGGGGTGGTTATGTAGTGTATTATATATATATATATATAATCATATATATATATAGGGTGGTGTGTAGGTTGACGTTGGATATATATATTGCAAATATTAATATGAACTACTAAGATATTCAGTAGAATAGCAATGTTAGGAAACCTCGAGGTGTAGCACAACGTGTGCACATAATAATAATATATATAATATATTTTCAATAATATACCCCCTACGGTGAGTGACACAACCGCCCGGGGTAAATCTATCTACAGGAGTCTAAGGTACGTAAATCAAAAGTATATAGCAAGGGTTTATATATTATAAACATCGTGTATGACGAACATACATAAAAATATAAGGTAGGTAAGTACCTCAATCGGCTAATGTCACAACTAAAATAAACATTCTCTTGTGAGTTATAAAATATAGTACATAAATTACTATAATATGTAGCTCACCTAAAATGAAACATTTTAATATTCAAAGACTAAAAAATACGGTTAACTGAGCTTCCAAAATTTTGTTACCTTATGAAATATTGGTGATATGCAAAATTGGGTGAGGTTCCAATAATAATAAATTAATATAAGTGTCTAAGATATTATTAACTAGATTGAATAGATAAATGGATTTGAATTCATATATATAAAAAAGGTAAAGTCCAATATAATATAGGGGGTCAAACTACAGTGCTATAGTGATATTGTTATATAATAGGCTATGAGCTTTCAAAAAGTATCTATATGGACGAAAGGTACAAAAAGGTATACGTATTTCAATGTGGTATGATATATAGGGCGAAAATATGAACGCCTTAATCATAGTAATATATATTATATTTAATATATATATATATATAGAATATATATAAGTATAAATATATAATATATATAATAATATATTATATTATGTATATATAAATTAATGAATAATGCAATAATTATATATATATTAATAAGAATAACAATGGTTATCTATTAATGTAAACTAGTGTGCTACAGTGCTATGTTAATATAAATAATATGATATTGCTTTCGTAGATATGCAAGTGATTGAATTCGACTGAGTTCTAACCTTGAAATGGTCATCTGACTCCTTTCTCTTTTTAAGTCAATATTGAATTCGAATAATTTCGAACTTTGGATGAATCTATTAACAAAATTATCGACATTTGTAAAAAAAAAAAATCCTTTGGATGAGTCGTCTGTCTCGCGTCTCTTTGAAAACAATCAGATTGAATATTTTTATTATTCATCAATCTCATAATTCCCTTCCCATAGTATTCTATTATATATGCCATCAGGATTCGCATATTTGTTGCAGTATATTCTTCAATCTACATTAAAAGAGAAAAACAGATCACCTTAAAGCTTTTCTCTTTGAAACTGAAAATTATTATAAACTCTATTTCAGCTGTGAATTCTGCTGAGAAGTACGTATTTAACATATTTGACAGTGGATAGCGCTATACCTATAAACTACTTTAGGATATGGTTTTCCTCTCTCCGTATAAAGATAAATATATATTCATAAAATAAAAACAAAAAGCAAATAAATCTAGGAGACGGTAGGTATGGGTAACAGAAAGAGGTTCTATAGTATAAATTATAATATTATATATATAAGATTAAGATAATATAGATATTATATTATGAATTATTATATTATATTATATATCCTATAATAATTATATATAATATATAATTATATATAATAATATATTAATAGTATTAATATTTTGTACTTTCTACTAAACCAGATTAGATACTTAAAGCACCGAATAAATACATTTAGCTTTTAGTATTATATATTACTATACAGATAAAAATTATATAATATTATTTATATAATATATATATATTTAATATATATTAATTATATATAATATATATATAATATATATTATATCCTTTCTCTCATATTTATATATAATATCAAATATATATATATACGTTAACGTAGTACAGTATATCCAATCATAATAGGCTCATTGGACGCCGGGTTAGGTAGCCTGATTATTGCTATACCGTGGGCCTAGTGGTATTTAGGCGAGCTCTATAACAAAGAGATGTAGTAAAACAAATTCATTGCCTTCTTTTCATCATCTTTATAAGGATAGAGCAAAGATTCCTATATATATTACACTCTTTATTTTAAGGCTTCCTTACCTTTTTATTTCATCTATACCTATTCTAATCTAATCCTCTTATTGTTTAAGTTTTTGACCTAAATCAAAACTTGGTTACGTTTAATTTTTTGTCGAACCTATAAATTTCTTATTCAGTTCGTCTGCGAAAGATAAAAATAAAATACAACACTTACTACAATTTAAATCTCTTTTCTATCGGCGCGCCCGTTGGGGGACCTTTTTGTTTTGTCCTTGAACCTTTCTCCCCATGCCGTCCGGTCATTTGCCCCACGCCTTTGTATTGAGTCTCTGTGTGGCTTGTCACGTGTGTGTGGTGTAATGTTTTGGGTGTGTGTAATGTCGGGGCTTGAGGCGCCTCTGTGTTGTTGTGTAAGTGTGCCTTTTGTGTGGTATTTTGAGAGCACTCACGCAAATAAATAACACACGCACAACCTAAAACCTTCATCCACAACCGAATAATTATCACCTGCAACCAAATAACTCTTACCCACAACCAACAACTATTCGCTATAATCAACAATTATCATCCACAACCAACAATTACTATCCGCAACCAACTACTATCCCCCTAAATCAACAACTATCACAACCAAACAACTATCACTCAACTTAAACCTACTTTTTCGCTCACAACTTAAACAAAACTTCGCTCCAAACCAACAACCAAAATAAACAATGCACAACCAACGGGTCGCCGGGCTGTTGGCCTCTTGATGCAGATTCATTTTCCCGTATAGGCCCAACAGCCCGGGACCCTCCCACGAACCTGAAACTTGAAAAGGCGCGCAAGGACGGGTTCCTATCACGTGTTGGGGCGGCCCCCGAGGACTTCCCCTGTCCCCAAAGTTGCAATATTTGATATCGAATACAAGATTAATGTCGGATGGAAAAAACTCAACAAAGAAAATATTGTTGGAGAAACTTCTTTCAAAGGTAACTATTATTATTATTATTATTATTATTATTATTATTATTATTATTATTATTATTACTTGATTTATTTTTATTTATTACTTTATTATATTATTATTATTCTTTACTATTATTATTATAAAAAAGATCTTTCTGTATTAAGCGTGCTTAATCCCCTTCTCAGGAGGTAACACGGGGGGACTACAGAAATCGAACTTTAAGAGCCGGCTATTTGCCCAAGGCCTGTCGCTTGTCCTTATATGCATGTTCGCGCCAGAGTTTTAATTATTAAATTAGTCATATAATAATCAATTCCAAAATATTTTATTCAAAATTTAAGTAATTATATTATTAAGTTAAAATACTTTTATGTACAATTAAAACAATATTAAAATAATATAATAATATATATAAATAATTATTAATTTCTGAAAAGGGGGGGCTACTAATTGTAACACAGTATTGTGTCCTTTTTGAGTACAGAAAAAAATACCAATGTTGTTTAAATTTGAACAATTCAATTAAAGAATTATTAATATTATTCAATGCAACTAACAATCTATAAGATTTGTCAATTATAAATACAAGAACAGAATAATAATAAATAATAATAAAATAATAATAATAAAAATATATCATAATAATAATTAATTAATAATAGTTAATAATGAATAATAATTATTATTATTATTATTATTATATTATATATTATTATTATTATTATTATTATTATATTATTATTATATTGATTTTATTATTATTATTATTATTATTATTCATTATTATTTTAGTGAAAGAGAAGTTAGATGCTTGATAAAGAGTTACGTTTTTGGCAGTTGTTGCGAAAACTGTTCACGGTTTCACAGCGTACTGAAAGATTCTCCTTTTTAAAGTTCTTGTTAGTCTTCAAAGGGAGAAGGTTATGTACTACTACTACTTACTTTACTATATACTTGTTTTAAATTAACTACAAAATAATAATAAGCCAGAGGTCGGGAGGTTTTGGGCTGGACAGCCATAGGCCCAAGAAACAAAGGAAAGGTTGGGTGGGTGGTAATTTAAATAATTTGGCAATAACATAACTAAGAATGGGCTCTGTAGTTGCAGTCGGAAGCCTGGGAGACTTATATCATTTTAAAATAATGGACGCGGCAGCCGGATGAGTGTAATTTTAAATGGCGGAAGTCGGATCAAGAGTTTCCGGGCTAGATTTGGTGTTAATGACGGGAACCTTAAACAATTTTTTTTTACCAGTTCCGATATTCCTTGCTTATCATTAGGTATAAAGCGAACGTGATGAGTTGGAAACCGGTAGTTAAACTTATCAGGAAAGCGGAACTGGTAAGTAAAGTTTATCACAACAGCAAGAACCGTTGGTGATTTCAAAATTTTGGAGTCTTCACCATGGATATAAGGGGCAATCGGAGAAGAAAACACTCGATAGAATTCTTAGGTTTTTGACATAATTAAAGACATAAAACCGGGGGGAGATGAGAGTTAATTTTTTTTGTTATTTTTTTTAATATGTGCAGAGATAAACACCACTTCATACGGACAAGGAGCCCTATACAAGGAAAGGATGTACCCAATTTTAAAACGTCCCAGGAAGGCGAAAGCAAAACCCAGGGAGGAGAATACGCTCACTATTTCACCCGTGCCAATTTCCTCTCCTCGCTTTGTTTGGCTTAGTGGTCTTACCATGAGCTTAACCGGAGCGCCTGTATCGTAGTATCACACATAGAAAATATAATCACATAAAACATAATATATTATATATACTTCGTACATTACACTAAATATACATACATACATCCATACATATACACATAATGCCAATTGAAATTATTTTTCGGTCGTCGTGTTAACGAAGAACATTTTTTTAATTTTTTCGAATTCGAAACTGCGCTAAGCATCCGCGCTTTTAGGAATTTATCTTTTGATCTTTGTTAACATTCAGTCTTTACTTTGATATTATATCCTTTAAGTTTGAAATCACGCGTTTTTATATTATCTGCTGCTTTCTGTAGCGTTGTCTTGTTTACTTGACTAGGGTCATCTTTAATGCGACGATGGTTTTTAAATTATTTGTATTGATGATGCATTTCATATCTGGGTTGGTAATCCATTTTTTTTCCGCTACAAAATAAGGAAGTTGCCGCTCGATAATTTTTGAAAACTTTATATTTATGCATGCGCGGGTAATGTCTATCCCTGGAAAGTTCAAAACCAACATTCGTTTTTGTAGATTTACTTCTGGGTTGTAAACAGGGTGAGGCCAACAATGTTTGACCAGTGGAAGCCAAAATTTTTATCTGCACTAATTAGAGGTAACATTTTAGAGTCAATCTCATTTGTTATTCTCTATTTACAAATTTCATAAGAGAGTTTTGATTGTTAGGGATACTTATAAGCGTTAACCATTTGGCCCTTTTCCTGTTGTTTTTTTAAGGTAAGTAGTTCACAATGAAAATTAATGCAAAGAAAAAATGGCGTTGACAATAAAGTAAGTATAGTACATTTTCGTGGGTGTATTATTAAAAGAAGGAAATATCACACGATATAAAAATTTTGTGTGATGAATAACCATAACTAAAGTAGGGTAACTTAAAATCTTATTTGAGAATTTGTAAAGATTTGTAAAATTGAATTGCAGGCGTGTCCAAAAAATTCAATTTTTTCGGAAAAATCGTAAACTCTTGAACCTTATATCTCTGCATCTGGGGTAAATGCTAAAAAATCTGATTTTCACACATTATTGTACATATACTACCATAGATGTTCTCACCTGCCAATTATTGACTTTGTATTTGTTGTTTTTAAGAATACAGCCATTCAAAAATTGCCCAAAAAAATTATTTTTTTTTTAAGTTTGTGTCACTATGATAGCATACACGTAGGCCTACTCGTAATATTAAGTACCTATATTGGTTTGATTTGATGTAAATACTTAATTATTTATTATTTAGAGAATTATGAAAAAGCTAGGAGACAAACAGTTCTTTGTTTTCAATTTTTATTTAGCATTAAACAATTGGAAAAATTAAATTTTGTTATGGAAAAAATTCACGTTTGAAAAATGTTCAATAAAATATAATTTTAATATCTTGTGTTTTTCTATCCCAATTAATACTATAAACATATTAAAATTACCTTAAACTATTTAAATTAACTAAATTTTAAAATTCAGTTTGGTATTAAACAACACAGACGTAATAATTTTAATGACCGTTTCTCCCGACGCCACTGACCGGTTTTTTTCCCGAATTCAATTTTTATAATCAAAATGGAATTATTTAAAAAAAATTTTAAAAATATTTATTTCCGATAATTTTTATTATTTCATTTATTCTATAACATTAAGGAACTCCAAATGTGAGAAAAAAAACTATTAAGTTAAAGATGTAACTTAAAATTCGATTTTTCATGATTTCATTACAAAAAAAACAAAACAACGGCGATTCTTTTGACCGATTTTTTCCCCCCATTTTACGTACCCTGATAAATAATATATATATATATAATATATTTATATAATATATATAAAAATATATATATATATATATTATGATATATAAATATATATATATATAGATATATATATATATTATATATATATAAATATAATATATATAATATATTGATAATATATAATATATATATATATATATATATAATATATAATATATATATACTATAACATTGCTTTTTAGCAGTTTGGACATATTTGTTTTTAGATAAAACGAGTATCCGCTATATATTTTTATTTATATACGAATCAACATGTGCAGAGCGGGATCACAAGCAACACTTCATAAAGATCTCTAAGCATTGCCCATTAAACTGAATTAAAATGTCGCGCTTTACATTTAAATTTATTATTACGTCTGTCGTTTTCAACGACAGCATTTTAGATTATTAATTTAATGTTAAGTAGATTTTAATAATCGTATATAGTATAATTTGGATAAGAAAACACCCAAAGTCTAAAGTTATATGTTTATTGACATTTTCAAAACGTTGAATTTTTTCCAATTATTGAATATTATTTAGTCACTTGTCTTGTATGCTAAATAAAGATTGAAAAAAAAAAGAAAGTAATTGACCAATAAATTTTAATTAATTTTAATATAAATAATAATATTTTACACACTTTTAAAACAATACTAGGTACTTTATTATTACGAGTAGGGCCTACCGTCAATGCTATCATTACAACAACAAACTTAAAAAAAAAAAATTTTTTTTTGGGACGTTGTTGATGGGCTGTATTTCTTAAAACAAGCAAATACCAAAGTCAATATTGGCAGGTGAAGGAAATCTTATGGTAGTAGTATATGTTGTGGGGTCGAAAACTTTCAGATTGATTAAAGCACTTTAACCCCAGCAGAGCGATAATTAAGGTTTTAAGGTTACCGGGTTTTCCGAAAAATTATTTTTTGGAGACACCCTGTAAATTTTTTTTAAAAACTATTTTACCCAAACCTTATAGTACATACAGATTTTAAGTACAAAACCTACTTTAGTATGTATCATCACACAAAATTTTATATCAGTAAATATATTTCCTCTTTGTTAATTTATAAAAACCAGGAAATTTTTCTTCGATTTTTTGGTCATTAGCTTTTCCGGGATTCATTTTTCATGGTGAAATATCAATAGATTTTTCCCAATAATAAAAACAGGAAAGGCCCAAATGTACCTAAAGATTATCCCTTAACAAAATCCCACTCTCTATAGAATTTGGTATAAGACATCCAATAGGGAGATATTGGACCTTAAATGTTACCTCTATTAAAGTGATAAATTTTGGCTCCAACCTGGTCAAAAAACACGTTTGGGAACTCACCCTGACTTACAATCCAGCGAGTAAACCTTACACATAAACCGAATGTGGTTTTTGAACTCTCCTGAAGAGTATATCCAACAAGCTTATAATATACCCCATCTAGCAAACACGATATGATCCATAAACGAAACCAGCAAGTATGTGTTTACGAAATGAAATGCGTACAATTATGCATTAATCTACTCGATTCGAGTCTGCATGTCTCTATCAGAGACGGCTACTGAGTATAAATGTGAACACAGTCATAACTATCCGGCATTGAACCAATACCAATAACTGTTATCCGCGTTAGTACAATCTCGTGATACGCTATTATAGCTCTACAGATCAATCTCTGGCTCAACGCTCTCTAGATGTATAAATCTATTACACGATTTTCTGCTGTGGCTTTTAAAATTCTTTGTTGATTACTCGGTGCGTGTCTTGATTATTTCAACTCTATATATACTTGTTCTATAGTAGCATCTATATTATTCCCATTACCATCTTGTCTATTGTTGATATTTCTTTAGGATTTTTTTCGTCGAGTTTAACATTCTTGTTTAGGATTGAATAGCACGCGTTTTGTAATTATCATTTGATCTTTCTTATAATTTATTCTTCATTTCTTTGTTGATATTCTTTAGAGTTACCTTCAATGTCGGTATTATCTTTTAATTCTATTGTACGAATACGCGTCTTGAATTATTTGTTTCTATAGACTTTTCTTCATTCCTTGTTGATATGCTTTAGGTTTTCGTTGATGTTTTTAATTCTTTGTTGATACGCGTGTTCAATTATTTGTTTCTATAGACTTTTCTTCATTCCTTGTTGATATGCTTTAGGTTTTCGTTGATGTTTTTAATTCTTTGTTGATACGCGTGTTCAATTATTTGTTTCTATAGACTTTTCTTCATTCCTTGTTGATATGCTTTAGGTTTTCGTTGATGTTTTTAATTCTTTGTTGATACGCGTGTTCAATTATTTGTTTCTATAGACTTTTCTTCATTCCTTGTTGATATGCTTTAGGTTTTCGTTGATGTTTTTAATTCTTTGTTGATACGCGTGTTCAATTATTTGTTTCTATAGACTTTTCTTCATTCCTTGTTGATATTCTTTAGGTTTTCGTTGATGTTTTTAATTCTTTGTTGATACGCGTGTTCAATTATTTGTTTCTATAGACTTTTCTTCATTCCTTGTTGATATGCTTTAGGTTTTCGTTGATGTTTTTAATTCTTTGTTGATACGCGTGTTCAATTATTTGTTTCTATAGACTTTTCTTCATTCCTTGTTGATATGCTTTAGGTTTTCGTTGATGTTTTTTATTCTTTGTTGATACACGTATTTAATTATTTGTTTCTATAAACTTTTCTTCATTCTTTGTTGATATTCTTTAGGTTTTCGTCGGTTTTTATTTCTTTTAGGCGTTTTTAATTATTTGTTTTTATAGATTTTTTATCATTCTTTGTTGATATTATTTGTTTTCGTTGATGTTTTTAATTCTTTGTTGATACGCTTTTTTAATTATGTGTTTCTATAAACTTTGTTTCATTCTTTGTTGATATTCTTTAGGTTTTCGTTGATGTTTTTGATTCTTTGTTGATACGCTCTTTTAATTATTTGTTTCTGTAGATTTTGACATTCTTTGTTGATTATAATAATCTTCGTTCAATTCTATGTTGATGTTATTGTATTGATATTAAGTTCACTCGTATATTTATTCTATCATCGTTGATTATTGGACGATCTTTAATTTAATATATTCTTTGACTGATATAGGTACACGTATCTATCCTTTTTTAATTAAATAAATAGTAATGTATTGGCTCCTGTAAATATTAAAATGATTTCTATTCTCAATTTTGATCTAAATTATTATAGACGATTTCTAAATTTTTCTTATGCCGAGTCTACTGATATAGTATTACACTAATTCTCTAGTTTAATATCGTATCAGTATGCTCTTTTATACTTCTTTATTATTATCGTACATTGATTAGAATAAATAAGGGGGACCTTTATTTAACTCGATATATAAGATCCGCTAATATATGTACACTAAATATCTGTATATATGATCTGTTCTTTGACGCATTCTCAGTGATTAAGCTCTAAGATTTAGTATCTACAGGTATCATGGATCCGACGAAATATAATTCATAAGCAGATAAAAATAATCTCGTTGATAATAGCAAGCTAAGATCAATCGCTACATAATGTTCAGGTCAATATAATCCATACAACCCTGACTCTAACAAGTAATATTCATATCGAATACTATAATCTCCAATGCTTTGATTGTACAACGATCGATTCATATTATACCTACCACACTATCTGAATCATCAATAATAACAGAGACATATAAGTCCAAGAATTTTAAGTAATAACGACTGGGCGCAACTCTCTGGGGAACTATTCTCTCTCATTAACATTACACATGTACAAGTCATCCGGAGTTCTGCGAAAAGACTTGCTTAAAGAATTTGCGCACTGCAAATTTAAAATTTTGACATTGGTTGTGGATGCTATTTAAATTATATCTACCTTGGTGTGAATCTTTTGATCAAAATTTGTAGTTCAGAAAATTGCGCGATGTCTAGACTTTCTTTTTTTTTTTTTTTTTTTTTTTGGAAATCGGACTAACCTTTGAAAGGCATATGCCATCCTTCCAGGTGGACAAAATACTACCCTTCAGGTGGCCAGGAGTTCATGGCAAGCACATCCGCTCGTCGAGAGCTTTTGTGACCCTGTGTCAATTTTTTTTTTTTTTTTTTTGAGACGGACTTACAACACGGGGGCGTATGCCGTCCCTCCAGGTGGACAAAATACTGCTCTTCAAGTGGCCAGGTGTTCATGGCAAGAATATTCACCTGCCTAAAGCTCTTATGATGCTGTCCCAAATTCATGTTTTTTTTCGTTTTGTTTTGGTTTTGAGAGCTGCTAATCAACGAAAAGCATATAACATCCCTCCAGGTAGACAACTTCTCTTCAGGCCATCACGAGCATAATGCAAGGACATCCGCTTGCCGAAAGCTCTAGTGATGATCTATCTAGAAATGCCAAGAACCTCAAAAAGCTAAATGGAATATCAAAGCACGCAAAGTAGACGTGCTAATCAATAGGGTTTTGAATCCGGTTATGGGGAATGTTTTTTTTTTTTAATTTATTTTCTACCTCAGATATTTGGATATTTGAATTTTTTTTTTAGTTTTAAGATTGGAACAAAAATAAAGAGACAGTAAGAAGCCACATGGGCCTATCGAGCCTGTCCGAGTCAAGCTAATGGAACAATCACCAAACATGCTCATGCAAATCCACAAAGTACCCTAGGGCTTGTCAATAACTTACATAGTATACACGAAGTCTCGGACTAATTGACAAAAACTATAGCTAAAGTACATGCCAACCACACTACAGGCTTTAATAACTTTGTTATAGTCATGACATGACATACAGTTTAACCTTAATAAAAACCTGTCAATTTGGCTTAGTCAAAATATACTATATGATACCCAAACCATCCATATACCTATCCAATTCTTTCTTAAATGTTGCAATCAAGTCACACTCAACAACCTCCTGTGGTAAACCATTCCAAAAATTAAATCCCTATTCTGAGATGAATGCGCTTTCTTATATCATAGTTGGGCATGCCTTCTTAATTTTCTTACTCTGCCCCCATGGTCTCCCGTCCGTGGTCTACCATGAAAAATTTATTGGTCTCCATATTATCAATAGATGTAAATATTTTGTAGACTTGTATCATGTTCCCTCTGAGAAATCGCCTTTCTACAGAAAATATTCCTAACTCCTTCAGCCTCTCCTCTACTCTTACCCTCAACCCAGAATCATACTTTTTACCTCTACGTTGCACTCTCTCTAGCATATCTATGTCTTTCCTTAAGTAAGGGGCCCAAACTTGTGCACAGTATTATGATACTGGCCTAACATAGCTATTATACAGTTTACTTGTAACTTCCTTGCTCTTATAGACGACATTCCGGTTTATTATACCTAGCATCTTATTAGCTTTATTCTTTGCTTCAAAACACAAATTAAATACTTTCAAATTACTGCTTATAATCACATCTAAATCTTTTTCTTGGTCCATAGACTCAAGCAAATCCCCATTCATAGCGTAGTTAAAACTTTTATTTGAATAACCTAGGTAAAGAACCTTACACCTTTTACTATTAAAATTCATTTGCCATTTATTTGCCCACCCAAGAAGGTTATCAAGATCATT
>JABUQX010076923.1:22500-29568 GCA_015478945.1 Trachelipus rathkii
GAAAGAATTAAGAGCAGCTAACCTAAATCTTTAAATTTAAAGTAAATCATTTCTGTAAAGTTGACTATTCAAAATTAATTTAAAAATAAAATTGTTAAAAGAGTAAATATAGTCAAGTTTCATATTGATATAAGGCCTATCTGAAATAGAAAGAAAGAAGAAAATTAGATAATAATGAATATTAATGTATTATAGTCTATTAATGATAATTTAATAATAATAATTATTAGAATATATAAATAATATTAATAATTAATTAACCTAAATAATAATTTTAGAATATAAAAATAATTTTAATAATGCACTACTAACAATCAATATAATAAACTAATAATAAGCGCCAGGTTATAATAGATCCCATCATATGACATGATTGGGTGTCTTGCTGCGACGGGTCAGAGGATATTCCCACTCTTAACTCCATCAACTGCGTTATAAGTAATGGTTGTATCCACAAGAAGAGGAAAGAAAGATCAGCTACTAAAGTCGGCAATTTATTTTTTCTATAATACTAGATTTTGTATACGGGAGCAACAATTTACATGGGAGGGAAACGGCCCGCAGACTCCCGCGCTGCGGGGGGCCCACGCCAGGTCAAAGGGGCCCATGAATTGCGAAGAGGCAAATAAACACGAAAAAATACAATGAAACACAATATGTTACAACGAGGTACGGATAATTTTCAGCGACGAACATTATATTTACTACTATATATATAACTACAAATATATTATCTATAGACCACATCTTATTTGATTCTTAGTTTATTCACCACTATATTTATCCATTTCATCTAAAATACACCTCATATACTTATTATTATATCGTGACTTCACCTATTACGTAAATTCTTATAACTATACTACAACCTTATATACTAACATCTACTTTAAATTTTATAAATATTTTACTATCTCCAACACTTGTTAATAAAAACTATAGGTTATTTTTTTACTTGGAGGGAAACTTTTAAATCTACCGGAGATATTGGAATGACTCATGACATATATTGCTTTCAATCGCTAACAAATTGGGAATGACTGCTTTGTCTCTGGGTGAGCACGACTCTGCCGGATAAGTTAGGTGGTGAAGCTGTACGTATTGTAATGGGATAGCTCAGTTCATTCCTTCTTCGACTAAAGTATACATTTCTCTACTGTCATATCGAGAGTCATCCGTATCAACTCGATCGTGATATCTCTCGACTAGATTTGATCGTGCTAGATACACTGTATCGAGCAGATAATGGAAAATTCAAATACTCGCGACTCATTTCACTTATCCAAAATCCACTCTTGAATTGCTTTTTAAAAGTGAAAAATTTTATTATCAATTTTTCTGTCCATAACTACATTCCGATGCGATATCGAGAGAATTTACACGCTGCAATCTAGCAGGAGCCAATCAAAGAGTGCGATTAACTATCTTGTATCTAACACCAACAAGTGCATCACATCTTCCCCGACCTCTATGCCAAAAGTCTCCTGAACAATTTGTTTTGATTGCAGTGGTCTGTATCCACTGTCCACTATTAACAGCATCAGATGAGTGACGAATATTCTTTTCGACTTTATACTTAAACAATCCTGATTATTATTAGAATAGCAAGAATCAATATTTGACTATAGCTCTTTCTTTTTATATCTTCATACTTCTAACTCAACGCTATTCAACGCATACAATATCGAGAGAGTGCCTTGAGTGCTCACTACGTCTCTCTGTCTGACAATTCATTCTATTTCTTCTTAAAGTACCTTTGGAATGATTTAGTTATACGACTGCAAGGTTGCAAATGGAAACATCTCTTATAACAAATTATCATGTTTTATTGTTGTAGAATCTGATGTGTCCACTCACTACGAAACTAAATTCCAGAAGACGTTGAATTGCTCACTCATGAGCATAGATGAAACTCCTATGCTCTACATGTTAGAAAATGTACAATCTCTATATATCTGTTATTCCACATCTTGCCAACTGACAATCTTTCACTCCACCTCAGTGGGACACACACACGCGAGACATTATGAAAATAACCTGTGATCTGAGTAATATATAGTCTATCTCTCAAGCTCCAGAGATAAATGCTAGAGCTTGAGTACAATTGGACAACGCAAAATACGTTGATTGCTCACACGAATACTCAATAAAATCTGCTAAAATCTCTTATAGAAACCCTCTATTTCGGCTAGCTATACCTCTTCGAATCTTATTTCTTATTAGATCATATTATCTGGAATATTGAAGTCATCTTCGACAAAACTAATTTCTCTTCGCGGAGAGTATCGCCAGTTATGGGATCTGTTAAGAAGGTGCGCGATAATCACACGGATACTAGCGGGTTATATATGAGAATTCCCTATTTTACAAGAGTATTATTGAAGGAAATTGACTATCTACGTCGGAGCCACGCAAAAGCAATAACCCGGAAACACTTCGACCACGTTTAGTGAGGTGGAAATTTAAAATCCACAACAGGCTTTGGTGTATCTTGGTGGATGGCATTCACAGGATATCAGTGGGCTCTTGAACACACTCTCCAAGCTGAACTTTCATTCTGATGTGTGTTTCGGCGGGTGAACCATAATCTTTTGGAACTTCGACTCACTTTTAATGCATAAAAGGTTGTCTACTTCTCTCTCATATAGATCAGGATCACATATGTGCTTGTTTTTGTTTAGTAACAGTCAACTTACTCTTAGATATCAGCTCGTGTTCCATATATAATATTTGAAATTAGCAAACTACTCAATTAGTATTTAATGTATTAATTACATACCATACACTTTTAATATTTAGACTTTAAAGTTATATGTAATATAGAGCTTCATCGCAACCATTTGCACATGCAGTTAAGCCACACATTTTGCAGAGCGCGATAGACTCTATCAGAGACTCTCACGCTCCGTGACTATATACTTACACATATGTCACTTAAATTCAAGCAGCATACACATTCTTACATTTGTACACTCTGAATCTTTCTTCTCCATTATTAATTTTCACTTGTAATATCTCTCTTGATTCTCTCGTAGAGATGCATGTTAAATAGGTCTCGTGTCATAATTTCTCGATCGCAAACCTGGAATTAAAAGATAAATTAATGTTGCTTATAAAAATCTCTCACGTCTATATTCGCACCTACCAGAACTCTTCCGGCTGGAAAAAGGAGCAATTAACACCGTCTTGTAATCATACTTAACTATTCTACATCCAGATATCGTCGAGCTCTCAAATCACACTCTTCTCAAGATAGATACAAACACTTCCTATGGTGCGTAAGTACAAATAACCTACGAGTTAACTAGAATTAACTGTATCAGCAATGTAAAAAACAATCTCAACAACAAGCTATTATGTGCTAGGGCAGCTTCTTCCATAGGAACCTGGATTCTGTTTCTAAGTGAAACTCGTGAGAGAGCAGAGGAATTGGACTTATCGCATCAGTATGAAGAGGGAACACGCACAGTCGGCACCTTGTGAGTGTACCTGCAGGAAAGCAGTTTAGGAAAAATTTGAGTCTCATTCACTTGTTCGTGGTGTGTCTTCCACAAGTCTATAACTCACTGGTACTGACGAGAGAGATAAATGCTCTGTATACATAAACTAATTATAATACTTTGCATATAGCTGCATTAATACTGATCTCTCTCTTAAATATGCAGACCGTTACTCTATTCTGGCGGCGCAGGATGATAGCGAAGAGCATCAACTCTAATCACGTCTTAGTACTATATTAGGCACCAAAGCGTTCTAGGGAGTTAGTGCTACATGAAGACTATACTACCGGCGAGCTTGATGACCATCTACTTGGTTAACAGTATGTAACCTTGCAAAAAGGTACTTCGAGACACAGTCAATGCTAGCGAGATTAGATACCAGAGCTTATTGTGATTGTAGTTGTGGTAGTGCGTGTTAGATAAGAATTGAAGGACAAACCTTCGAGAGCCTATGTTAGATCGGTTTTCGATATATATATCCTTGCATTTCTATCACAGCCACTTTCTGTAAATGAACTGCATGATGAGTACTATTTCCGATCTTTCTATCTTACTGGCTGGTGAGACTATTAATCTTCCCAACACATGACTATCAAAATACCCTGGGAGTCTTATGGGTTCGTTATTTCCATGCTCCCTGGGTCACAGTTATTTTGCAGTGTATTCTAGAGCTACGAAAGAAAAGCTGCCAAGAAAAGGGTACAAAAAACTGGAAGAAAATATCTTTCGTTTATGAAATAATTAATCACAGCTTCAAGGCATTAATAACTACGAAGTGAAATGAAAAATACTGGTAGCTATTAAAGATTAGCAAAATTTTTATTCGTGAGAAAACAGCTGCTTAGGCAAGTAGCTTTACCAGACTTGTGTACAGCAATTCAGTTGTATTTGAATTTGACGTTACCAGGAACATCTGCAACAGCTGAAGGTCGTTTCAAAGCTCAGTTTAAATAAAGAACTTTTTTAAGGAACAATATGACACAAACAAGGGTAAGTGCATTGGCTTTATTAAGTTTGAAAAATGAAACATATCGTACTCTTGATCTGAAAGAAGTGTTAATAAATTCATGGCAACGAGCCAAAAACGTTTTGGTAACCTATAAAAGCATTCATCCTTATCGAATATTTTGACATTAAGCCGAGAATCAGATTAATTCACGATTTAGTAGTTATATTCTTATTCTATAATTCTCATATATATATATATATATTGTATATATATATATTAGTATATATAGTACAGTCATATATATATTATATATATATATATATATATTTATATATATATATATATATATATTATATATATATTATATATATATATATATATGGTCCAAGGGGGCCCATTTCCACTTTGGCGGGGGGGGCCTATGACTCTTAGTTACGCAACTGAATTATACCCATATAAATAGTTGTAAAGTTTTTTAGTAAAAAATTTTAAAATCAACTAACTTTTTAAAGATCCCTCTTTTTATTCTTTCTTCATATAATTATGCATTCATATATTTTTTCGTGAAGTCTAATCACTAATTATCTTTTTCTCTTGAATTTCCTCTACAGCTGATATTCCCTCCTCCTTCTGGTGTGTTTGGCCTTAAAAAAAAAATATTTGGCCTTGTGAAACCACATAGGCCTATTGAGACTACAACCTACAAATTGATATAAGAAATAAATAAGAAGTTTTGAAGCCATATAGGGGCTATCGAACAAAAATAGAGACACATAGGCCTTCGAGACTGACAACATAATTATAACAAAAAAATAATAATTCATAACTTATGTACTGTATAGTGTATAAAATAGATAAGTTTGAAGCCACATAGGCCTATCGGAGGCTGACGCTGACGAAGAAAATATATATAATAAATAAAAAATATAAAAATAAAATAAATAAAATAATAAATAAAATATATATTACTGATACTGAGGGCGCTGATATGTACTGTATAATAATACTGTGTATGTTTATTATAAATATTACTACCTATTTTTAAGCATATAAAACCAAAAGATTATTTTTCAATTGGATGGTAGTGGAACCCAATATAGAATTAAAATTGTTGAAGAAATAATTAGTGACGGGGCAAGCCCAACCTCATTATTTCAACAAGTTTTATCTCTAGTCAAACAAAGAGGCACAAAAAGGGCCATTGTTACAAAATTGATAAATAAGATACAGCTGATATAGATTTATACACTGATAATGAGTTAAAGGGTCTCATCTTAAATTTAAAAAACAAAATTATGAAATTATAGAGTTGGACAATAAAATAATAAATGCTTTACGCTGACTGTCAAGAAATTCAACTTTGAAAGCGCAAGATAAAAATTGTGAAAAAAATGAGTACTATGCTTTTGGCATCTTCTCTCATTAGTGAAATTGAAAATAAAATAAGTCCTATGCAGAATATTCTTCTAAAATATAATACATTGAACTGGTTTCTCTGGTTTAAAAAGACCCGAACTCCAGCTCCCTGAATTTGATGAAAAGCCTGAGACTTTGATAGATTTATAAAAAATTTGAAGAAATAATGGATAGAGAGAAATACAATAAATTTGCTAGACATTCTTGTCTAATGAAACAACTCAAAGGTCCAGCAAAAATTTTAAAATACAAAAAAGACCTAGGCAGATATGGATTATGATATGGCAAAAAATCTGCTTAAAAGTGCCTTTAGCAATAAACTTTACAACAATATTCAGTTATTGAAAAACTGATAAAACAAAATTTAACTAATGATTTTTTACACCTGGATCAAGTTGAGGCTAAATTAATAGAAACCCAAATAGATCCGCTTAAAATAACTAGTAAGGTGATTTCCCCCATTACTTTTTGTGGAATAGTTTTCCAGGAAATAAATCAAACCCAATATATAAACATTACAAATAATACTTATCCAAAATTTAGATGGAATTTTTAAATTAATGCATTTGGGTCATAATAGAATTGGGTAAGAGTGGGTTTAGTAAATACAAAAACAAATGCAAATACATACACTAATAAAACTACATCACAATTTGAGAAAAAAAACAGTAGCTTTAGCTACTAACATTGATGTGAATCAAAAACAAAAAACCAAACACTGAAAACAACAAAAAGGGTGGGGTGTTCCATTTGTCAAACATTACAAACCGCAGATTATATGGGCCATAAATTGTATAGTTGCCCAACTTTCAAAACACCTGAATCCAAATTGCAAAAAATTAAGAATTGGGAGGTTGTATTAAATGTGGGTACTTAAATCATAAAATTGAAAACTGTAGGTTTAAATTTAATGCGAAATGTAGAAAATGTAATTCAGGCTTAGGCAATTTTTTATGTAATTAAAAAACAAAGTGGACCTATTCCACAACAAAAACAAAAACAATAAAAATAAAAAATAATGCACAAGCAGAAACATCAACAATGTTGTTGAACAAAATGTTACTCCTGTAGAAAATCCTTCTTCAGAACAGGTAGCAAATTGTTTGTTTATACAGCTCTTAAATGTAACAAGCGTCAAAATATAACACTTCCTACTTCACCACAACTTGTATAAATAAAGCAATAACACACCAAGACTTCAGA
>JABUQX010076925.1:0-10000 GCA_015478945.1 Trachelipus rathkii
ATATTTTAAATAAACAAAATAAGTTCTTTTTGTCTTAACATAACATGTATTTTATTAAATCATTCTAAGTTTTTAATTTAAAAAATAACAATTATTCACTTTACATTTATATTATTCACTCGATGTAACTAAAAATATTTTCAAAGTTTTTTAAATAATTCGGAGTTTCTCATTTATTATTTATCATTTATTATCTATGTACATTGACAATCCGACACACGAAAAAACACAACAACCCGCACTCTTTACAGATACGAAACTAACCTCTCTCTGTAAAATGTGTTGAAATAACTACTTTAGGTCTAATTGAGGATAATCCTTTTTGTTAACCCGAGGCGATGTTAAGCCTAATTCCAGGCTCAAAATATCATTGCAACTGAACCTTTTTCTGTAAAAAATGTGTGCAATAACTACGTTAGGCCCTAAATTTAAGCCTAAATTTAGGGAAAGCCTTTGTAGACGGGGCTAATTTTAATCCTAATACAGGTCAAAAGGTTTAATTCGCCGTATAGACAAGAAATTTCATTGTTATATTATTTTTATAAAGATATTTCAAATGGAAAACATGCTGGATCGAAGATCCTTTAAGCAGTTAAAAAGGAAATGTTTTCCTTACTTGTGATGGGCGGGTTAATCCTTATCTCTATATGACCTCGTAGTGTGAGTTAGGTCGAGAATTATTTTAAAATCGTCTTTTGAATTTAAGTTGTTCTTTAACTGGTATTTTTGAGCAGGTGGTGATTTTATTATCTTTTAGACCCAAACTCATTTAAAAATCATAGTCATTTTAGCTGTTAGCGGTGCACAAGTTATCTGAATTGTATTAAAAGTGTTTTATTTTTACTAAGTGTAGATCATATTTATAATAAATACTTACATGAGGAATATTATTAATTTCACTAGAATAGATAATAATTAATTTCATAGTTCATAAGCTAACCCCCAGGGCTCAGCATGAGCCCCACCCGCAAAGCCAGCCAACCCCGCACCCGCTGGTGCATCCCGCCGCGTCCCGCCCGCCGCGTGCGCCCCGCAGGCGCAATATTTCCGCGTTCCGCCTGCCGCGTTCGCCCGACAGGCGCAATATTCCCGCTGCGAATAAATATATTTATTATAGATTATATATATATATATATATATATATATATATATATATATATATATATATATATATATATATATATTAATATATATATATATATATATATTTGTGTGTTGTGTGGGTGAGTGTAAGTGTCTATGGTTGAACGTAGTGTCTATTGTAGTTGTTATGTTGGAATAAGAGATAAGTGTATGTGTGGTATAAGTGTAAGCTGTAAAGTGTCTATGGTTATAACTGCCTTTTATAAGCTGGAATCATGCAATATAGGTGCGTATCAAATGAGACGCCATCAAAGATGAGTCATCAAAGTATGAACACTAAAGCAGAGGTACCCCAAAGCTAAGTTATTAAAGTTGAGCATCAAAGCTGAGGCATCAAAAACTGAAGTATCAAAGTTGAGGCATCAAAAAGCTGGCATCAAAGTTGGGGCATCAAAACTGCAGACATCAAAGTTGAGGCTCAAAAGCTGCAGGGCATCAAAGGGTTGAGGGATCAAAATATAGAGTGGGTGGGTGCGTGCGTGTGTGGTGTGTATGTGTGTGTGATGTGTGCTGTGCATGTGTGTTCTAAACAATAATAACAATAGGCATGAAGTAAAATAACACTAGTATAAAATAAAAAAATAAAAATGTTTTATAAATTATCGCTATATGTGCAACGTGACGTGTGCGTGTGAGGTGTGTGGTGTGTATGTGTGGTGTTGTGTATGTGTGTTCTAAAATAATAATAACAATGGGCATGAAGTAAATAAACACTAAGATATAATAATTTAAAATAAAAATAAAATGTTTTAATAAAATTTCACGTATATGTGTAAGTGAGTGCTGCGTGTGTGTGTGTGTGTGTTCTTGTGGTGTGTGTGTCTGTGTGGGTGTGGGTGTGTGTGTGTGTGTGGTATGTATGCGTGCTGTGTGTATGCGTGTTCTAAATAATAATTCGCGCGGGAATATTGCGCCTGCGGGCGCTCGCGGCGGGGCGGGAACGCGGAATATTGCGCCTGCGGGCGCACGCGGCGGGCGGGGACGCGGCGGGAATGCACCAGCGGGTGCCTGGGTTGGCTGCCGTGCGGTGGGGCTCATTGCTGGCCCTGGTGTTGCTTGATGAACTAGTGAATTAAATTATTAATCTTTCTTAAGTGAAATTAATAATTATTCCTCCATGTTAAGTTTTATTATAAATATGATATACACTTAGTAAAAATAAACCACTTTTAATACAACAGATTAACTTGGTGCACCGCTTAACAGCCGAAACGAGTATGATTTTAAAATGAGTTTGGGTCTTAAAAGATAATAAAACACGACACCTGCTCAAAATACAAGTTTAAAGAACAACGTTTTATTTTTCAAAAGACGATAAAATAATTCGCGACCAATCACATACGAGGTCCTATAGAGATAAGATTACTCCGAACAATCACAAGTAAGGAAAACATTTCCTTTTACCTGCTTAAAGGATCTTAATCCAGCTATGTTTCAGTTTGAAAATATATTTATAAAAATAATAATTAACAATGATTCTTGTCTATACGGGAATTACCTTATTGACCTTGTATTAGGGAGTAAATTAGCCCGGTCTACAAAAAAGGCTATATCCTAAATTTAGGCTTTAAATTTAGGCCCTAACGTAGTTATTGCAACCCATTTACCAGAAAAAGGTCAGTTTTGAAATTATTGTTTGACCTGGATAGGCTTAATCGCCTCGGCGTTACAAAAGGATTATTCCTAATTTAGACCTAAAGTAGTTGTTTCAAGACATTTTACAGAGATAGGTCAGTTTCGTATCTGTTAAGGAGTGCGGGTGTTCGTGTTTTCGTGCATGGATTGTCAATGTAACATCAGTCTTTCTCAAGTGGGCGATAACGCCCCCTTGTGGGCGCTAGAGGCCTAGAGGGGGGCGAAAGGGGCCCTAGAATAAAAACTGGGGGGTGTTGAAGTGGTTTAGGGGGTGATGGCTGATTTGTAATCATTCTACTTAAGATTTTAAAATCTCACTGAAATTAAAACCTAACTACTACACAATTATTATTTATTTAGTTAATTTAGAATTCATATTTCTGCTCTGGTTTGATTGTATAAATTTAGTTTTTATATTATATTTATACTATATATACTATATATATATATATATCATACTATAATAATAGAATATATATATATATAAATATTATATTATATATATATACAAATATATCACATATATATATAATATATATATAAATATATATATATAATAATATTATATATTCATATATTCTCTTCTTTTTTCTTCAACTTCCTCTTTGCCCCAAGATTGGGGGTAAGTTGCGTACAAGCATCGGAAAAGAAAAAGCAGTAGGAGAACATGACAAATCGTCGAAAAGAAAGCCCAGCCTTACCGCCCGCCTCGTTACCATTAATTAGTGAAGGCTCGTCACAGACAGAAAATCCCACCCTAGAGCATCATGGGACGCGACGGACCGTCACTATGGTAAATCGTCAATGTAAGGGTTCATCCCCTGGCCAGGTGGGCCACAACCATGCCCCCATAACAAAACCCCGCATTCTCTCCTATCATGCACCCTTTCTTTCGCTCTGCCAAACTCACATTTCTCTCCTTCAGAAATTCGTACACCGACTCAATCCACTTTCTCTTCGGTTCTCCCGCCGGTCGGTTCCCAACACACTCACCACTATACATCGCTTATAACCAACGACTATCATTCATCCTTTCCACATGACCAAACCATCTTCAAATACTTTCATTTATTCTTCTCATTACCCCTTTCTTCACACCACACCACTCTCTTAATACGTTTCATTCCTCTCTTTATCAATTCTTCTCACACTAGCACGCCCCTAAGATTTGTCAATCTGAACACATTGAACCTTTAGATCTATACCTCTTAGTCCAGACCATAGTCTCACTACCATACAGTAACACAGGTACAACATACCCTCATGTAAGGACCCTAGCGACTCAAGACTTTAGTCCCTTTGCATTCACCAACGATTTAATTGCACCCAGCCACCGTCCTCGCCAATCACAACTTTCCACTTACACTCTGATCGTCGTTCCCTTCTCCTCCAACATATACCCTAAATATTTAAGACATTTGTTCTAGCTGCTCACCATCTAACATAACTTCACACTGAGAGTGTCCTCACTCACAACCATAACTTACTCTTATAACTGTTAATATATAATATATATATAATATATATATATATATATATATATATATTATATATATATAATATATATATACTATTATATATATATATATATATTATATATATATATATATATATATATATATATCATATAAATTGCTCTCAACTGGTAAAAAAAAAGTCTTGAATGTAGAATGTAAGTTTAAACTCCAGACCAGACTTATATAGTACACTATAATTAAATTAATTAAAGTATATGAATGTCGATTTGGTTTTTAAGTTTTGGTAAAGTAAAAAAAAAATTTGGGGGGCGCTGAAAAATAACTGATTTTCAAAGTGGGCGGTAGACGAAATAGGTTTGAGAACCTCTGATGTACATAGATAATAATAATAATAATAAGAAAACCCGAATTATTTAAAAAAACTTTGAAAATTTTTTAGTTAACATCGAGTAAATATAAATGTAAGTGAATAATGTTATTTTTAAATAAAACAGAATGATTTTAATAAAAATTACATGTTATGTTAGCAGAGAAGAACTTATTTTGTTATTTTATACTTATTACATGGCTAAAGATGATGTAAAGCAGTAAGTCAATAGAAAAAACGTGGCATAGCTTGATGTAGAGGGGTGCTAGGGGATGACCTTATGATTTACTGATTTATTGCTTTAAGGCTACGTAAAATATATGTTTTTAATAACAATTTCATAAAATTTTAGTAAAAGTTATTTTAAAACTTTGATAGTTATAAATTATAAACAAAAAGTATTAACAGTTAATAATAATTCTTTGCTCAAAAATAATGATTGATTATTATAGAAAGTTTTAAGAAACTTTGAAATAATTTTTATATTTTAAATGGAGTAATATTAAATGTAACGTGTTTACATTAAAACAAAATGCTTTTTAATAAAATTATTTACGTTATATGTTGTAAGTGAGTGTGCGTGGTGTGTATGTGTGGTCTGTGTGTGGTGGTTGTGTGTGTGATGTAAATCTGTGTGCAAGTGTAAGTAAATCTGTGTGTAAGTTAAATCTGTGTGTGAGTGTAAGTAAATCTTGTGAGTGTAAGTAAATCTGTGTGAGTGTAAGTAAATTCTGTGTGAGTGTAAGCGTAAATGTAAGTGTCTATGGAAAATGTAAGTGTCATAGTGAATGTGTGTATAAGTATCATAGGGAATGTGTGTGGTGAACCGCATGTGTATAGTGTAAATGTAAGTGTCTATGGAGAAATGTAAGTGTCATACTGAATGTGTGTATAAGTGTCGTAGTGAATGTGTGTATAAGTGTAGTGTATGTTGTGTGTTTGTGTGTGTGTGTGTGTGTGTGGTTGTTGGTGGCTGTGTGTATGTGTGTTCTAATAATAATAAACAATAGGCATGAAGGTAAATAACACTAAAGTATAATAAAAATAAAATAATTAAAAAATAATAAAAAATAATAAATAAAAAATAAAAATAAAAATAATAATAAAATAAATAAAAGATATTAAAACAAAATAAAAAACATTAATGTTAATTAAAATATTATGAGTTAAAGCCAGTAAAGCAGAAAGTAAAACAGTAAAGCAGATAGGTAAAGCAGTAAAGCAGTAAAGTTGTAAAGCAGTAAAGCAGAAAGTTAAATCAGTAAAACATGATTTAAGCAGTTAAAGCAGTAGTAAAACAAAGCATATTAATCCCCCCCTTGGTGTTAGGTCACACCTCTATTGATTACTGATTTACTGCTTTGAAGTATGAAATGTTAATGAATATGTGAGATAAAGCAGTAAAACATATGAGTGTTAAAGCAGTTAAAACATGAGTTAAGCAGTAAAAAACATGATTATAAAAGCAGTGGTAAAGGCAGTTAAAAACAAAAGCATACTAAATACACCCTAGGGTTAGGTAACACCTCTATTAGATTTACTGATTTACTGCTTTAAGGTATGTAATGTTAATAAATTATGTGAGTTAAAGCAGTAAAACATAAAGTTAAAACAGTAAAACATGAGTTAAAGCCAGTTTAAAGCAGTAAAACAAAAGATACTAATCCCCTCTTGTGTTAGTTACACCATTATGATTTACTGGATTAACTGCTTTGAAGGTATGTAATGTTATGTTTTTATAAAAATTTCGTACAGTTGTAGAAAAATAAAATGTTTATATATCAGGCACTCTGGTTTTCTTCTTCTTACATACAATTTTTTAAAAATTTATAAATTTAAAAAGTATTAAGTAAAAAGTATTAAGTAAAAATAATGTTAATAAATATATGTGTTAAATAATAGGTCTGTAATGAGTTACAGTTTTAGGTTCGGAAAAATGTTTTTAATAAAAAATGCTTAAGCATGAAATAAAAATGAATGACTTATAGTATATATATTTTTCACTCGGCGGGTCGCACCTGCGGGTACGGGTTCGTGGGACTTCAAGCGGAGAGATCATGCTGCGTCCTGGGTGTCAGCTTATAACATAGTGTAAACATTATATTAAAATAAAAATCTCCAAACATTAAAGCAAGCATCAAAGATGATTTCATCAAAGATGAACGATCAAGATAGGCGGTATCAAAGATGACGCATCAAAGATGAGAGTCATCAAAGACGAACCTTCAAAGTTGAGGCATCAATGCTGAGGCATTTGTGCTGGAGCAACAAAGTTGGGGCATCAATGCTGACGCATTTATGCTGGGGCATCAAAACTGAGGCATCAAATTTGAGGCATCAAAATATTGTGAGTGGTAAGCGTGTGCTAAGTGCATCTGCGTGTGGGTAGTTGAGGTGTAAGTGTATATGTTTATGAAGTGTCTATGGAGGTGTAAGGCGCTTAAAAGTGTCATAGTGTGTATAAGTGTTAGAAAAAGACAATCATAGTAGGAAGCATCCCTAGCAGTTTGTAATATACTACCATTCGAAATCCCCATACCTTATTAACCTAGGGGTAGACACCATTATTAGGGCTATTCGGGCTCAGGCGAGGCTAGAAAAGACTTGAAAATCCTAAAGTGGCACATACAGATAAAGCACTATTTGCAGCTCACTTGGCACTATGTTGGCACGCGACTTGGCATCATTGGCACTCACTTGGCACCTCATTGGCAATCTTGGCACTCCACTGGCACTCATCCTGCGCACTCACCTGGCACTCATTCTAATACTCATAGGAACACTAGTAGAACATCAGCTAGATACTTCTTTACGGTTGATGGAACATCAAAAGCATCAAGTTAGCGGGGTCAAAATTTGACCCCAGGGTATATGGCAAGGGTCAAGTACCGAAATATCATGGTCTCAAACAAGGTTAAGACATCAAAAAAGGGCTAAGTCCCTAAAGAAGAGGCAAAAAATTACCTGGGCAAAAATTGCACCCATGGGTATCTGTCAAAGAATAAGAAAATGTGTGTGTGCGCACCGCGCAACGTGTGTATAAGTGTAAAATGTAAGTGTCTGATGGGGTAAATTGTAAGTGTCATAGTGAATGTCTGTATAAGTGTAAGTGTGGTGTTGTGTGTGTGTGTGTCGTGGTGCGCCACGCGCGCGCTTGTGTAGGTGTTCAAGTTAGGGTAGGTCCATACATGCGTACAAGTTAGGAACGAAAAATGTGTGACGGGTGGGGCACGAGTGGCAGTAAAAAATTAGCGTGGGCCAAAAATGACCCCATGGAATTTGGCAAGGTCAAGGCCTAAATATCATGCTCAACAAGGTTTAAGACATCAAAAAGGGCTAAGCCCCTAAAGAAAGGACAAAAAAATTACCGTGGGTCAAATTGACCCATGGTATCTGTCAAAATATTACCGTGGTCCAAAATTGACCCATGGTATCTGTCAAACTTTGGAGCAAAGGGGAAGGACAAAAAAGGTTAAGACATCAAAAATAGGGCTAAGCACCTAAATGAAGATCAAAAATTACCGTGGGCAAAAATTGCCCCATGGTCGAAAAATTAGGGTGGGGTACGTACAACGGGTTGCTGACGCAACCGTTTGGCGCAACCTTCTTCGAAGGGTTGCCAAAAAAATTAGGGTTGCAAAAAATTAGGTTGCTCTCAAAAAAATCAGGGTTCTCAAAAAAATTAGGGTTCTCAAAAATTAGGGTTCTCAAAAAATTAGGGTTCTCAAAAAATTAGGGTTCTCAAAAAAAGGTCAAGGTCGGTCAAGGTCAACCCCAAAAAAGGTCAAGGGCAGGTAAAATCACCCTCAGGAAACAACGTGGCGGTCAGAAAAGGTCAAGGCATGGTAAAAATTGGGTTATCATTTTTTACCCCAAGTGAGATCTCCAATATGGAGTAAAAAATTTAGTTTCATTTTATTTAGAGTTATTATTTTAATTCCCCCAATCTCGGTGTCCAAAATGACCCCCCTACTACTGCCATAGCTGCTAATCCAAAATTTCGAGGCCATATCGGTCAATTTTTATCACAATTGTTAAAACAAAATAAATAAAAAACAGTAAATTTACATAAATACCAATAAATATTTCAACTTTTATATATGATGAAAATTTACAGCAAACGACTATTAACACCAAATACAAAGCTAGTTAAATTAAATTAGATTCACTGTTTAATGGAAAGATATACAAATCAATCAATATATGTATAAAAAAAATCCTCTCTATATATGTTAGAACATTCCTTTATATATTCTGAATAATTAATGTGAAACGATTAAGTTTTTGTATTACAAGTTATTTAAAAAACTATTTTCATAAAAGTTATTTACTTGTATTACAGCATTTTAAACTTATCACACATATTTTAAATAATATTAAAAGTTTAGCTTAATTAAATTTTAATATCTTACGAGTTTAACCTCACCAGTTTGAACTTTACCAGTTTCATGGAAGAATCTTTCTGTTTTTACCCTCAGGACCTTAATTCTAAGGAGCTTCTAGCATAACCTTTCAAACTAACTCATAACCAACTGTCAAGCTTTTCAGCTATTTAACCTTAGAAAATGATGGGTACTCTAGATGTTTTACGAATCTTAATGTTTTAGCGACAAAACTGTACCGATCGTCTTTTAGATTAAATAGAAGTTTTGCGATTTACAAGATTCTTAACGATATGCTCAAAAATAAATTCTAGCAATTTACCTTTTCAGTATTATATTATATTATATAATATAAATATATATATATATATATATATATACATATATATATATAATATTATATACTATTTATATATATATATATATATATATATATATATATATATATATATATATATATATATATATATATATATATATATATATATATATATCAATTGGAAAGAGTAACAAATCCTTGGTTTAAACTGGACTGGTGCTCTGAAATGGAAAGGTAACCCCTAAGGTCTTCCATATTAGTGACAAGCACTGCCATTTTTCAAAGAAGGCCTGGCAAAAGCTCTAATATCAATGTAATTGGCATTTTCAGATGGACATACCAGGGACTACATTCAGGAAACATTCCACCAAGGAGGAGGAAATTGTTCAGCTTTATAGCTTCCTCAACTGGAGAAATTGTTCAACTTTATAGCTTCCTCAACTGAAGAAATTGTTCAGCTTTATAGCTTCCTCAACTGAAGAAATTGTTCAGCTCTAAAGCTTCTTCAACTAAAGAAATTGTTCAGCTTGATAGCTTCCTCAACTGAAGAAATTGTTCAGCTTTACAGCTTCCTCAACTGAAGAAATTTTTCAGCTTTATAGCTTCCTTAGCTGAAGAAATTGTTCAGCTTTACAGCTTCCTCAACTGAAGAAATTGTTCAGCTTTATAGCTTCCT
>JABUQX010076925.1:12500-53337 GCA_015478945.1 Trachelipus rathkii
TTAATCATATTGAAGATGTGAGGCTTTTGTTTGAAAGATTTTCAGAGGAAACATTGTGAAAAAATTGAAAAAATTTTTCTTCAATTTTGGAAGTTGCAACAGAACTTCTGTTTTCTGATAATGAAGAAAGGATAATGCCTCATGTGAGAATCAGTGTAAAATGAAACGACATATAAATTTTATTTTCAATTTATTTCAATTTGGATTTATCAAACCTGTATAGAGGGCACAAGATCAGTGACAAGTAACAGATTAACAAAACTTTAAACAAATCTTTGTAAGATTTATACTTAATAATCCATCGAAAAAAATCTATTAAAAATTTATTAAAAAATTTTGTAAATAAAATTTATATTGCACAAGTCAAACGATTATAGATTGTTAAAGAAAAGACATTATTAAAATGTGATTATACCAATTCACTCAAAACTGTTTACAAACTCCAAAAAACAACAAATATTACTCCATACTCTGAAAAAGGCATCAAAAACCAAATACTTTCTCAAAATTCTAGCCCCAGAGAAAAAAAAAAAACCAATTAACAGAACTGGCTTTAAATGAACACCCGTGTCCATAAAAATAGACAAAACAATATAAACGGAAGGAGTTATCAATCATTCTGCTGTTAAGAGATCAACGACGTCCAAAAATTTCATATAAATAAAAAATAACCAACAAATTCTGCTTTAATTATGTAAAATGCTAAAATCAATGATTAGATTTTTATTCTCATTAATATATAAATATAAATATATATATATAAATAATATATATATATAAATATATTATATATAATGTAATTAATATATATATATTATATATATTAATAATATATAAATAAAAAATATATAATAATAAAATAATATATATATATAATAATAATAAAATCCAATAACTTATATATAACTAAAATAAGAATATATCAATACTCCTAACCTATAAAAAGCTTCAACAACAACCAACCACACCCGAAAAAAATTATCTGAGCTACGGCAACCTATATAATATAATATATATATAAGAATAAGAAATATAATAAAATAAAAAAATGTAAAATATAATTATAAATATAATATAAAATAATAAAAAGATATTAATATAAAAAAACAAAAAAAATATAAAATATAACACCTATACCGTATACACTACCAAACACCTACCCTATAACAAAACCTCTATCAGCAAAACCTACAACATAGATAAATATAATACTACACTATCACAAACCCTATCTAACTACCATATACTACCCACTTAAAATAACTCAACATTACATAGACAATATATATATATACCTCACAAAAAAACTATATAATAATCATATATAATAAGTATAACTAATAAATATATATATATATATTAAAACATAAACTAATCTCTTTATCATTCCGCCCCGTCTTAAAATCGAATTTATTATTTATTTATACTGACTAGCACTTACAATAAACTATAAAATACTCCCTCATTACAGTACATTATTTACATAGTTTGTATAGAATACGACGATACCACAACATATAAAATCTACCCATTTGGTAAAAAACAAGTATGAGATTATAATGAAAAATTCATCAAAAACTAAAAAAAGACACTCTCCCACTATATAATTGAACGCTATATAAAACACTCTCACAGAAATATAAATATACGTACTGATTGAAATGCACACCTCACTCGCAACGGAAACAAAAGAACAAATAATTGAAGAATTGCAGAGAAGTAGAATGGCCAGGACCAAACATGCGCTAGGCATAAAGAAAAAAATAGACCACAAGAGACTCTATGTGCTAAGAATGTTACGACCAGGCCACCGATCTCATCTCAAACGAATAAACAATCCCTAGGAAGATTACCAAAACTACGCGAAGGGAACTTCACCTACCCTCAATTCAAGACACATTCCGTCTCCCGTTAACTCTAATTATTAACATATCTATCGGAAGAACGAAGTAAATAATGTCTTTCTTATTAGAGCAAGTAGAGAACAGCAGAAAATACACTCAAATCACTATACCTCCTGACAATAAACACTACAAAAACCCCCAAAAACAACCTAATAAATAAAAAAAAAATAATAAAATAATACCAATAAAAATAACTAACTAATAAATAAATAAAACCTATATATTATAATAACACTAACAAATACTAAATAATAAATATATATAAAACATATAATAAATTATATATAACTATATAAATAATATAATATAAATAATATTATATATATATAATAATATATATATAAAATATAAATATAAAATATATATATAAAATAATATATATATAAAAAAATAATAATATATAATATATAAATATAATAATAATAAAATATTACTTATATATTAATATAAAGAAAAATAATATATTTAATATATATATATAATATATAAAATAATAATATAAATAATTAATAATAATAAAATATATATAATATTGTGTGAGTGTGTGTGGTGTGTGTGTGTGTGAAAATTCGAAACCACGCACACAAGGTGGCTTAGAAATTTTCCAAATGAGTTGAAGACCGAAGCAAGGGCGATTGCTAATCAACTTATATATGATCCTTTGCTTTTTAATCCACTTGGTTATAGGGAAATAAAATACAATGTAATATAATTTCCCTTGACAAAAGATAAAATAATAATACATAAAATAATAATAATAATATAATAATAATAATAAATAATAATAATAAATAAAATTAATAATAAATAATAGAATAAAAATAATAATAATAAAATAATAATAATAATAAAATAAATAATAATAATAATAATAATAATAAATAATAAATACATAATAATAATAATAATAAAATATAATAAAATAATAAAATATAATAATAATAATAATAATAACAGAGAGATTAATATAAACAAATAAAACAACCAAAAAGTAATAAATTATAAAAAAAAATTGACATAAACGTTTTCGGACAAAGTCACCTGCATTCGAGGAGCAAAAGAAAGAAGTAAATAATCATAAGAAAATTAAAGGCTAAAAAATAGGTCCTTTACCTTTTTTAAACATTTACTTTTTCTTAGACGGCACTTAGAAGAGGGAACATATGTCTGAAAATCAAGATATAAAGCCAATTATTTATTATAATTACTTTAATGGAATATTAGAGTGACTGGGGGAAAGTCAAATTAGACAGCAAAAAAAATGGCCTAAAACAATGAACGAGCAATTGATATTAAATATGAAAAAGATTAATTGCGATTATGGCAACAAGAAAGTAGTAATGAAAAAAGTTAATAAGATAAAATCCAATCCTTTAACTTTGTAGAAAAATTGTAAATAAAAACAAATATTTTTCCCCTATAGGCATGAACTAGCACATGACTTAGAAAGATAGAATTGATCACTTTTCAGACTACTCAAAGCGTTCAAACAACGAGTTTTACATTTAATCCATAAATTTACGCCCGAACGAAGAAAAAAATCCAAGCTAAACCAGGAAAACCGAAAAATTCTGAAGATTAAAAACGTGAACATTAATGCGGGCATCAGACAATTACAGCCCCATGGGAAAAGAAAATAGAATCAAAAATAATACCAATAACCCATGAACCCAATGGGACGAAGGTGGTAGATTGCACACTTTCTAGCAGTACGTAGACAAGTTTTTTACAATATAGACACGCCACTATATTGTTCATATTATTACCACCAAAAGGGTTCACCACTACCTCAACAAAGCATAGAATTCAACAGATCAAACTAAGCACAAATAAGTGATTATATAGCGTTAATACACAACAACAAAAATAAATTAAAACATAAATAAAAATCTATAAATGATCAAAAAAATAGATTATAAAAAAATAATCGAGTGAGTGACGTTAAATTGATAATCGGCGACACGATGACACTGATGTAAGACAACACCTAAAAAAACGCTCCACCACCCTGGAAAGAGAAATATCCACAATAGTAACTACGAGACTATCAGCAAATCTGGAAAGTAGGAAAAAATCCTATAAAGAATGACACTGAAGAAAGATATTCGAAAAAACTTTAAATAAACACAATTAATAAAGACCTCACACAACAAGCTCCGCAGACACATTATAATAATAATACACACAAAACAACAAAAAAACTCAAAAACAATAATAACCTACGAATGAGAAACAAATTTTAACGAACAAACAACACACCTACTAGTATAAAAACAAATTAGACAATAAAGACAAAGTTAAAAAAACCAAATAATGCTCATTTACAAACTCGCCACCACAATTCACTATTATGCTTCCAACCTCTAAACCCAACCTGTCAGCTTGCTTTGCCTCCTTTGAAATCAGAAAATATGACACAGAATAAACAAATGAATGTGCACAAAAACCAAGTGGACTAATGCCCCTTTAAAAAGAAAAGACTACCTTATCAACCAATCATTACTTTGCAAAAGATTTGAGAAATTAGAGACTACATCACCAGATATAAAAACATCGAGAGATATGGGTAATCAAGAAAAAAAAAAGTCAACAAGGAATATTTCCTATTTTCTCTCAAGAAGGACATAAATATGATAATTAAATTAAAGTTAAACCAAACAAAAAACTAAGAAACCTACCAAAACATGAGATTGATAAAAGGGACCCGAACCAATTTACAACATCGCACCCAAAAAACTCCAAGACCTTTGAATCTCACTCGCAGAGACAGCTTCGAGTCGAGAATGTTTAGTATAATGAAAAAAAAGTGACAAGCAGGAAAAAAGACAGTTAGAAAAGAAGGAACATTCCAATCAAGAATATTTACAGTTAGAGTGAAGAAGAGAGGTAGCAGAAGCCAAATGTAAACCAAATCAGAAAAAGAAACAAATCATTAACTCTACTAAATAACATCCACACCAACATCCTGTGTGATGAAAGGAATCAATAAAAGAATAAATCACAAGAAAAAAATAACTACTACAACTCTGATTTCATTCAATATTTTGAACCTCATAGTGAATATCTGAAAAATGTACCACTTGATGCTATGTTTAATGAAATACGCAGGCGATGTCTTAATAACGAAACAATCATAACATCAATACAAACACCAAGGACCATTGAAGAAGTGTTACACGCTAGAGGAAGATTGGCAGATGAAAAACCTAAATCTAGAAGAGCTATACAAACCAAATCAGTGGTCATTACAAATGAAGACATACTGGCAAGTATAAAAGAAAGAGAAATACAAAAGTCTACAAAATCTGCAAGAGGAAGAGGAAGGCCTAAAACAAAACCAACTAAAGAACCTTGTAGAAAGAGACAGAAGAGTAAACCGATTGAGGAAAGCACTTCAGATTCTGAGGAACTTGTAATGTCAGATACTACAAGCGAATATAGTGTTGAAAGATTTAGTGATGATAATGAACCAGAAGAGAGATTTGATAAAGAAAAGAGAACAAAGGAAGACTTGCGTCCCCGAATAACAGAGGATTCAAAACATAAATATTATGCTGTTTACTATGAGTTGCCAAACCTAACCTACTATTGGGGTAAAGTACAAAAGCTTTTCCGTCCTGATGCCGAGGAAGAGATTTCTAAGGTTGAATTTAAGTTTCTAAAGAAAGATTCAATTGGTAGTGCATATTTTTTTTATTGACAAAAAAATATTTAATTTATCTCTTAAAACTTATAAAATGGTTGTGTATAAATTGTTGAGGAGTCTATTTGGCAAGTATGATTTATGCATATTGAATATACTCCTTAACAATATTCAAGAATTCAAAGTAAAGTATGAGATGTAATAGTATGAAAGTGAATGTAAAGTCAAATGAGAAAAAGAAAACTTCTCTCTATTAAATTTGTTTAGAAATATACTGAACTTACACTAACGTTTAAAAAAAAAGTTAATATTTACCAAAAAATTAGATAAGTTTTTTTTAAAGCGGAAAGAAGCAGTAATTTGGTTCAGCAGCTTTAATACCAGTAAAACTTGGGATAAATCTTACTATTCAATTTTTCATGTTAAAATTATATATGTAATTATTTCCTATCAGTATTAATCTATAGAGTTATATTTTCTTTTAATATTTGGTTGTATTTTTAAAGAACTAATTAAAATTAAAAATAATATATGGAATATATCCCATTTTTTAATTAATTCCAATATTCACCTCTTTTTACACTTCATTTTTCGATACAGTTTGTATAATACTATAATTTATACACTATTTCACTCTTCTCGTTATTTGTCAACAATCTTTCTAAGTTCTGTTTTTCAGAATCTATATTGGCATAAAACTCAAGCTACACTCAACACATTGATTATTAAATATAAAATTCAAATATGCAGCTATTTAAAAATATGATATTCTTTTCTTTATATCAATGATATGTTTTCTAGTAATGAAAATTAGAAAATATGTAACAAAAACAAGAAATGCTACAACGAAATGAACGTTATATTGTGGTTAGCAGTACTGTTTTGAAGCAAACTTACAGATTTAGAATGGCTATACCGAGTATTAATAATGTTACAGTAGCATTTTTTTCACAAGTTTCTTAATAATGTTTATCATCGTTTTTTGATCTATTGGATTGGAGTTTTGTCCCCATGCCAAAGATATTTGAGTAAAGTGGTTGGGGAGAGAAAAGTGAAGAAGAGAGTAGACATTTTATGGAAGTAAAATAAGGAAATTAAGAGAGGTTTGAGGAACTATAATAGGTAAATGTTTGAATATAAAAAGCAGCAACAAGCTTATACGGCAAAAGTTAGTCTTATAACACAAGATTTAAAAGTTCATAGTATAATTTGAGAGATGAAGTATATAATCAATTTCCCCAAAGAGGTTGAACCAAAGACGGCGAAGAAAACCGAGAAGAGTAAGGAAGTGTTTCGAAGATCTTTGAATGAGTAATTTATCGTCGAGGTACCCAGAAAATATCACACGTCCTGCACTGAAACTCATTTTAAACCAAAACAACTTAGATAAATTCTTGATGATTTTGTAATATCAATAAAAGTTTGATCTTAAGTTTCGGTCTCAGATAGTCAAATAACCCGAGTATATTATTTTGTGAGTATTTACTTAATTGGAGAGAAATCAATGCCTTACCGGTGAGTATTTTATTTATCTGCGACAGATGTTCTCACTTTAATGTGGTATGGATTGGGATGTGTAGGAGGGGCTGCTGTATCCGTTCAGACTATACGTCATGTTCTTCTACCTAACTATCCTATTTCCGTGCATATTACGCATCCTACCTCACATCTAGTGAGAGGCAAAGAGAAAATAAAGAAAGGAAAGCTTTCAAGAATAGCCTGCAGATTTATGGACTGTGGAGAAGTGAGAAGGTATGTGCTAGAGTAATAATTTCCCATTAAAATCTCGAGCGTAGGATCTAGTAGTAACATTCTGTACAGTTGGTAACCCTATATAGTACGAATGAACGGCAAATATGGGTATTTGGTCTGTGCCTCTATTGACTTTGGCAAGAAACAAATCACCGAAAAAAATTCCGTCCTAATCATCAACTATATGAAGAAGACAACTGCAAAACTACATATCCCAAATTGATGTATTAGTGAAAATGTAGAAAATAAGATGATAAGACTCGTCTTTCACCTAATCGATTATAATTATTATCATCATCCATCTATCAGCTGACCCTTGGCTTTTCATGATTTTAGGCGAGGTACACAAACATGCACCGGAAAAGTAATAGTTAAGAAGACCATGACCTTGGTTTTATGAAGCAGAAAAGCCAATCATCAGAACAAGTCTTGCCCTTTATACTCGTCAAATGCGAGACCATCATTGTGTCAAAAAATCCGCCCTGAAGCTTTCACCCACTCGTAAGGCATCTCGTCAATGTTTCGCCATTCATTTCTTATTTTATGCGGATCATTTTCGTCGCGCTGTGCTTTTTATGAGGTCATAATTCCTTTCCTTCACGATTCTCTCTCTTAATGATCAATACACTTTGTCTTTCGTCTCGTCAGTCATCGATGCCAACAGACTTATTTCATTATTCACATTCACCATCTAACCTATATTCTCTGTATCCGTTCATCGCATTACTCCCTATGATGAACCAAGAATTTTTAACCTATATCACTCTAATTCACGCTTTTCGCCACACAACATCAAATTCCCTAATGCGTTGGGCATTTCCACATTTTATCAGATTCTTCTCACAAATAACAATGTCCCTCGTTTTGTTCGGTGGTGTAGAATTATCGATTTTGAATCTAGATCCAGTTTACCTCTTTTGTTTACACGCATTGCGTGTGTCTTACTGAGAGTTTTAATTTCGACACCGGTAAAAATTGTTCAATATACTCCATCGTCATATATCGCCGGACGGGTGACACACTCAAAGGACAGTTCCCAACATTGCGATCATTCTCAAAGATTTATCTAGCTACCTTCCTACCATAGTCTTATCTGCCGAGAGCAGGTGATTTCTCGGCCTTACAATTCTCATCAATATGGGCGTTCAGATTAATTTTTAAATTCAGTACTTTGTGTCTCTATATTTCCAACCATTCAGGCAGTGATTTCATCTTTGTGTGAAACATTATTATTATTATTTATTATTATTATGTATTATAAGGTTAATTATTATTTTTTATTATTATTTATTATGTTTTTTATTATAATTAATATTATGAATCTTCTTGTTGTTAAGTAATTTCTTCTCTTTGCCTAGGAAACATTTGTGTATACAAAATATGCTAAAAATATTGAAATTATATTAAATGAGTGTTATCTATTATACTCTGCCTGGTAGGTTTGCATGAGTAGAAGCGTGTAATTCGACATTGTGTGTTTCTTTTTGTGTATTATTTCTGGTGGTTTTTGGCTAGCTGCTTTATTTTTTGGGTCCACAGTATGAGTTAATTTTTGTTTTAGTGTGTTTACTCTTTATCGTATCACATAGTCCAAATTGCTGACAATAACGGGGAAGAGTGTGGTACAGAGCGAATCAACATTTGTAAAAAGTTGCTTGATTAAGAATGTGATGTAACGGTTAATTAGTGAGGCATTGAGAAAAGAGGCAAATAAGGTTGGTATTAATTATATTTGAGCTTTGTTAATATATTATATAGTATATTATTTTAAAGTATTAAGTATTCATAATATAAATAATAATAAGGTATATTTAATAGTTGAGATTGTTATATATAATAATAAATTATAAATAAATAATTAATATATTAAGTATATATATATATTTTTATATGTGTATATTTTTATTAGATTATATGTTATTGGTTAGTTATTTATTATTGTTAATATATCTTAGTTATTTAGAGGATTGAGGTAATGATTTATATTTTATATTATTGAATATTATAAAGATTTTTTAGGGAGTTGATTAGAGTATGTTGTTGGGGCTTGGAAAATAGGAATAAGTTTCTATTAAATTAGTTACTTATAATATCAGTGATTCATATATAAAGATATTTTTTACGATTTAGTTTACTCATGTACATGAAAGTATGGAAGGTTTTTATGGTCTGCTTCAACCTGGAATTATAAAAAATTTACGTGCTTAAAATAATAAGTTTGTTACCTTTTTGAATAAAATATGGAGTGTGAGTCTTGTATTTATATATTAGTGTATATGATAGGTTTGATTATAATATATGTATTATTAGGTTTTATGATATGTATTTAGGTTGGTATATATATATTATAATATAATTTAATATATATTATAGGTAGGTTGATAATTATATATAGTTTTAGTGTATATTATGTTATTTATAATTTTGTTATTTTTTGAGAGCTAATTTATTTAATATATTATTATATTTATGTATTATGTTATAGTAGATATGTATGTGTATATAATAATAGGTCTTATTTTATAGTATAGATTTGGGGTTATGATTATAGTTTTAGTGATTTGATGATATGATTTATTATTTTCTGAGTATATATTATATATTTTATAGTAATTTAATTAGTATGGATTTATTTTGGGGTTGTTTTGGGGTTGTGGATATAATTTATATATATATATATATAACTTAGGGGTGTGTTAGGATGTGAGAATTGAGATAAAATGAGGAAATGAATTGCATTAGGTAGTTTGTGTGGTGTGGAGGAGAATAAATGAGAGAATTAAATTATAATATATATATATATATATGGTTGTTGTGTAGGTTGTTAATATATAGAAAAGTACATAAATATTGGAGATGGTTTGTGAGTGATCATAGTGGTATAGGAATGTAGTATATGATTAGTCGATATGTAAGAGTATGTATAGTGGTGAGTGTGTTTGAAATCGGCCGGGCTGGGAGACTGAAGAAAAAGTAGATTGAGTCAGTAAGAGAAATGCCTGGAGAGGATAATATAGAGTTTGGTAGAGGCGAGATAGTAAAAGGTGCATAATAGGTAAGTGAATATTGGTGGGTATTTGATGAGAGAGGATTAAATGGTTGTGCCAACCTGGGCCAAGGGTTTATAACACCTACACATTGTACGAGATCCATAGCGACGATTAGTCCGCATAGTTTACTTTTGAAAACTGACTATAGGTGGATTTTTCTGCTGCAACAAGTTCTCACTAAAAAGTATAAAAGGGGGCTGTAATACTGGGTTTCTTTTCAATTTGCGTCATATTTCTTCTACTACTTAATCTCTGTTTCCGGTGCATGTATCGCAATCCCTTAACCCCTAGAATCTTAGGAGAGAAGGTGAGTGAATGATGTAATTATATATTACCGTTATATAATATATATATATATATATAATATATATTTATAATATATATATATATATATATATATTATATTATATAATTAAAATATTAATATAAAATTATATATAATAATTATATATATATATATTATATATATATATATAATATTATACTATATATATCAAACTTTGCTAAAAAGTAATGGTTAATTTTGTTAGCAAACATGATATATTAGTGACAAATATTAGAATCAGTGGGTGAAAAACAAGTACTGGTCCCAAAAACCTCATTCCGAAATATTTTCAAAAAAAATAACTTTTTTGGTGCAATGGTAGAGTTACTGAGTCACGAAGCAAAAGACCAGGGTTCGAGCCCTCATCCAGATCCTAGGTAGCATTACACTAGAGTATTCCCCTCCTTAAATAGTGCCAATTCTCGTAAAGTGTATAAGTATTAATTCCTAATATAAAAAAATAGTACACTACAATTAGGGTTGGGATTAAAAAAAAAACGTTCGTTTTTTTTTTTAAAAAAACACGTTTTTTTTTTTAAAAAGACAAATTCAAAATTTTATTTATTTTTTTTTTTTTTTTTTTTTAAGTTAACATTTTTTTTTTAATATATATCAAGTCTTTTTAGGTTATTTAGCATTTTAAAATACAGTAAATACAATATGTTTAAAAGAGGTAGTGCAATATAAAAGTAGAATTTTTTATTAACTTAGTAAAAAGTTTTTATTTGGTGCTCTAGTGCATTTAATTATTACATTTCACATGATCTGATTATTATTATTATATTATTATTATTATTATTATTATTATTGATTATTATTACTATATATATATATATATATATATTATATATATATATCATACATATAATATATATTTCAAATATATATATTAATATATATTATATATATTTATTAATATATTAAATATAATATATTAATTAAATATATATTATATAAATATTTAATATATAATATACATATATATTATATATATATATATATATATATATATACCCGTATATAATATATATATAATACAATAAATATAATATATATTAATATATATATATATATTATATATATATAATATATATTATATATATATATATATATATATATTATATATAATTATACTATAATATAATATATATATATATATATATATATAATATAACTATATATATTAATATATATATATAATATTCTTCATCTATCCTTTTTCTCCCCAAGACTGGTGGTAAGGTGCGTAAGAAGCATCGGAAAAGAAAAGCAGTAGAAGAAATGACAAAGTCGAAAAGAAAGTCCAGCCTTACCCCTCCCCCTCTGTAACCATTACTTAGTAAGGACTCGTCACATTCAGAAAATCCACCCTAGAGTATAGCTTCAACGGGACTGCGAAAGGACACTCACTATGGTAAATCGTCAGTGTAAGTGTTCATCCCTTGGCCCAGGTGGGCACAACCATACCCCCATACAAAAACCCCGCCATTCTCTCCATTATCATGCACCTTTATTCCCGCCTCTGCCAAACTCACATTTCTGTTCTTCAGACATTCGTATTACTGACTCAATCCACTTTTTTCTTCGATCTACCAGCCGGTCGGTTTCCAAACACACTCGCCACTATACAGCCGCTTAAAACCGACTATCAATCATCCTTTCCACATGACCAAACCATCTCAAACATATTTTCATTATTCTCTCGTTTAACCCCTTTCTTCAACACACCAACACAACTCTCTAATATGTTCTTCCTCATTATCAATTCTCTCATACTACATGCCCCTAAGATTGTCCATCATAACACATTGAACTTTAGATCTATACTTCTTATTCCAGACCATAGTCTCACTACTATACAATAACACAGGTAACAACATAGCGTCATGTAAGACCCTAGCACTCTAAAGACTTAAGTCCCTATACATTCACCAACGATTTTATTGCACCAGACACCTTCCTTCCCTGGCATCCCAACATATACCTTAAATATTTAAATCTCAGACACTTGTTCAGCTGCTCACCATCTAACATAACTTCACACTGAGGACTGTCCTCACTCACAACCATAACCTTACTCTTATCTACGTTTAAATTTCAAACCCTCCTTTACACACCAGTGCCAAATCTCTCTACCAATTCTCTCAAACTCTTCAAATTCGCCACACAAACCAAATCATCCACATATAATAGGTAGGGCACCCTCCACTCATCTCCATTCTCCATCATTCTAACACCATTTCCTGTCACGCCCAATTTCAATTCTTTCATAACCCAATCCATATAACAAATTAATAACCAAGGACATAACACAAACCCTGCCTCACTCCGCTAATTAATACTAAACCAATCACCTTTTGACACCATTTATTTCTTACACCCGCCTCACTATCGTCATACATTCTTTTTATTCCATTCAGAAGCCTAACCACCAACAATAATATATCACTAACACCTGCCATAGAAGTTCCCTATTAACCATATCAATACCCCTGTTGCAAAATCCATAAAACTTAAATACAATTTAATCTTCCTTCTTCTCCCTCATTTTCTTTATCATTTGCTTCAATGTAAAAAGATACTGATCCACACATCCTCTACTACTCCTAAACGCACTTTGTTTCTTCACACTCAGTCCTTCAGTCACTCGGCGGCACTCTTTCGACCAAAAATACCAAACATATTTTTCCTATAACACTCAATAAACTAATACCCCTATAATTTCTACTAGTTCCCATTTATCTCCCTTACCCCTTATACAAGGGATACTATTAACTGCTCCCTTCAAATACTCGAAACTATTACCCTCCAATAAACGAATTTATTTCACAACTTCAAGATCCAATCAATAAACAATCTCGCCTCCGTTTCTTGATCATTTCACACCAGTAATTCATCTATACCTGCAGATTTACCATTCTTCACTATCTCATCTACCACATTTCCTCTGTCTTTGCTAATACCTCACCCCCAAAAAATACTATCCTTCTTGCACCATCAAACCCAACACACACACAGTCACTATCACCTTCATTCAATTACTGGAAAATATTATACAGATTTTGAAAGTGTTCTTTCCACACTCCTCACATCCATTTCATCAAGTTACAAAAGACACACCATCCTATTCATTATTTCTGAAGCAGATTCCCCTATTCCAATTTTTAAAACCTTTCCGCGCTTCCATCCAAGAAGAGCTTTCCTATTCCTTTGTATGTCCCCATTTCATCCTCCTACCAACTGTTCATGATTAACCTCTTCTTTCTTTTATCGTACGCATCTTTTTAGCATTTCTTTTTCCTCCTTATATAATTCCACCATAGCATATTTCTTTTGAAAACTTCAATCATTTGCTTTTAGTACAATCAACCACGCTTTTTTTTTCTTTTAACCCGCTTGCATCAACCTCTTCATTCCACCACTCACTGTTTTCGCATCTATCTTCCTAAACTATTAAGCAACACCCCAATACTCCTTTTGCACTGTGCATAACAATTGCTTCCAGATTTATTTAGTTTCAGCTTGTTAACAACATTCAACTGATTTACTTGAGCGAGCGTTTATTACATACTTATCCTATTACTTGTTCACTAAACTTCTACTCTTATTTTACCCTCTTCCTTCTGTATCACCTTCCTCTCCATCCAAGTCCCCACTAACTTAAATTTTACATAGAACAACAATAATGATCCGATAAATCCCATTTTACTAAAACACCTTACTGTTTAACATCCACATATACTATCAACAATCCTCCTTCTTCACCAACCACAAAATCAATCATACTTTTCACTTCGATATCCTCTCTACCTACACCAACTCTAGTATACTTATGGATACTCTTGTGTTTAAAGAAAGTATTACTTACACACACACCTCTCTCCTCACAGAAATCCATCACCTTCCTACCATTCTCATTTTCTCCTGACACCCCAAAACCACCTGTTATACCATCCTTTTTTTGATCATATATATATATATATATATATATATATATATATATATATATATATATATATATATAAAACTTTAATTAAAATTTCCCAATTATGATAAAATTTACCAAATAAAACAAAGTTAAATAAATATTATATAAAAAAATTACATTTTTAAAATTATTAAATAAAAATCTCCATCCATAACCGTATATATGGAAAAGAATAATATAAAAATGACGTCACAAACCAACGAACGCACGCAACAATTAAAATAGACTAGTTTTTTGTTTTGTTTTTCGGAGCATTATGCATTGTCTTTTGAGAAATGTTCTAAAGGTTTAAGTTATGTTAAAAAGTGTTAGCTTAAACTAGTGATTTCGGTTAAATTAATTATTAATATTATTGAATCTAATCTACTTATACAAACTGACTTGTAAAAGCGGTTTTCCTCAGGCAATTTGTTTGAAAGGAAAGATTCATGGTGTTGTGTATGTAGGTAACCTATACTTAATATTTAGTGGAGCTCTTCTATGTATTATAATAGGGTTATTTTATGCATAGCATTATTGTCAAATGGTCAAGGTAAGAACTTTCTTTTCAAGCAATTTTAAAATTTATAACATCATTATATACAACAACAGTGGTTGTGGTTGGCCTAACTAAGGCTAATTTCAACATATTTCAAACAAATTGTACTGGAGATTGCTTTCAAGTCAATTGAACCTGGCCTATTAGATAGGGCCTATGTTAATAATTGAACCTAGCCTATTGGATGAGGCCTATGTTAATAATTTAACCTAGCCTATTAGATAGGGCCTATGTTAATAATTCAATGTTGGCTTTTTGATGTAATTTCTTTTAAGTTAATATTGATACAGCTTAATAGTAATAACGCATCTGTGCATATATTTAATATAGGACTGTGCATAGATTGCAGTAATAAACTGAACTTGAATAATTTTGACCTAATCATACTAGACCTAATTCAGTGTAACCTTAAGGTAACGTTTTGTTCTAAAGAGCCTTTTATACATTATAAATATAGCTTATTTGTTATATTTTGTGATATTATGGCCTTTCATGAAGAGTGTTAAACTCCAATTTTTTTACAATTTAACAATTTAAGACAGTTTTCATTTTTTGGTAACTATTTATCAGAAATAACTCTAAAATGGGTAATGGTGATGATAGTACTAGCACTATAGAGCTGTGCAAAAGCGAAATAAACCTTTTAATAAGGCAGAGAGCTACTAATAAATCTAAAATAACTATAGCTCTCAAAAAACTCGACAAATTTAAAAATGATGGTGCTTTAACTAAATTATTGTTTAAATTTTCTCAAGATATTGTAGAAAATGAACTTGCTTCCATTAAAATAATTGATGATAAAATTTTGGACCTTATGTTCCAAAATGATTTTGATAAAGTAGATCCTTCTTATATGAATAAGGAATTAGAAGGTACTGTAACGTATCATATGGACGTGTCTGCAGCATTAATAAAGTATGATGATTTTCTTGACTCTAAAAATGTGCCTAATGAGAGTAATACTACAGAACAGTTTTTAGATGTTATTTCTAAATTAAACTTAACTGAAAGCAAACTTCCTGTACTTAACTGTGATACCTTTGATGGTACAGGTTCAAATAAATTGAATTTTCATAATTTTCTAAATAAATTTAATAACTTGATAGGAAATAGAAATAATTTGACTGATTCTGTTAAAATGACTTATCTATTTGGGTATCTAAAAGGCTATGCTTACAAAGTTGTTAGCCATTTAACAATAAGAGACGACAATTATAACATAGCTATAGATTTGCTAAAAAAGGAATTTTTGGATAGAGAGTATATCATAAATGAATATATGAATAAACTTCTGGAATTGAATCCTCCTGATGGGTTTGATAATGAATTTCTTAATACTAAAATCTTTGTTAATGAAATTAGATCCATGATATATGAACTAAAGGGTTATGATTTAGATTTTTTGATACCCGACACGCCTGGTTGTGTATTGTTAAGCAACATAGTTTTTAAGAAGTTGCCTAGAATTTTTAAATCTGAATTAGTGCATAAGGTAGGCTCCAACTTTCCAACTTTGGGCCAATTGTTTGAGTGTTATAATGAAGTAGTAAACACTTTGTGTACTGTTTCTAGGACAAAGAAAGATAATGCACAAGTTAGGCCTAAAACTAAAACTACAATTAAAAAATCTGAAAAGGCTTCTCCATCTAGTTCTTTGCAAACATTTAAGACTACTGCTGCTCCAGCAAAAGGTGTCAATGATAGTAATGAGCATAGTGTTGCTAAAGCTCAAGGTGTATGTAAATTTTGTCAAAAAAAGGGTCATCCTCTTTATAAATGCGATAAATATGTGACCACAGAAGAAAGAGTTGCTCGTGCAAAAGTGTTAAACCTGTGCACTAGATGTTCAGGTATAGGTCATCAGGAAAGTGATTGTTTTGGGAAAGAAGGTAGATTGAAATATAACTGTTTTAAATGTAAAGCATATACTCACATAACAGCTTTCTGTCCTGAAACTAATAATGAGTCCAGTCAATCTATTAATTTATGTTTGACATCACAGCAACAAACAGATAGAGTATATTTGTTACCCACTATTACTTTCCAACTAATTAGGGGTACCAAAAGGGTGACAGTTCGAGGTATTGTTGATTCAGGATCGCAGAGGTCATATTTATCTAAAAACATCACTAAAGATCTTTTTGACGATCTTGACAAGTTACATGAATTAGATTATAATGTGCAAACCTTTATAGGTAAACAACATCGTACTTTTAAACAAGTTTTGTTGGGTTTCAAATATGATGCACAGCAAGTATTTAGTATGCCTTTCTTAATAGACAATACTTTGTCTTTGCAATATGAGGTAGATGGCGTAAAAGAAGCCATACAAAATTTTAAGCAACATAACTTAGCTTTGGCAGATTCTACTTTTTATAATGATGTAGATTATAATAAATTTCATTTAGATGCATTAATAGGTACTGACATCATTCAATATTTGCCATCTTTTAAATTGATCAATGTAATGGGAGGCAGCTGTTTTCAAATATGTGATAAGTTGGTGCCTATGGGAAATGTATATAATTTTTTAACAAAAACGCAAATGCTTAAGGTAAACAAAAAACAAATACCTACTCAGGGTAATGAAGTAGAAACAGTTAGTGATACAGTTGTCAATTTTATCACTAACCCAGTAAAAACATTTTTTCATCCATTTGAAAATATATTAACGGATTCACAGGTAGATAATGGGGTAGAAAATCTTTTCTCATTAGAGTCTATCGGTATCCCATCTATCGATGAAAGTACATCTACTTATGATGATTATATGGTAGATAAATTTAAACAAGGTATCTTATTCAAGGACAATCACTATTATGTGAGATTGCCCTGGATGGAAGAAAAGATTAAACAAGTTCCAAATAATTTACATGTGTCATTAAAAGTTCTAAATAGAGTTTATGCAGACCTTGAAAGTAAACAACTGGTAAATGAATATGACAAAGTGTTCGAACAACATCAAAAGGATGGAATCATTGATCAAATTAATATTCCCAAACACAAAATCAATGATTACATATTCATACCACATAGACCTATTATAAAAGTTGAAGAACAGGTTACAACTAAAGTGAGACCAGTCTTTAACTGTTCCTTTAGATTAAATAAAAATTCACCTTCTATAAATGAATCATCTTACTCGGGTATTGACTTGATGAACTCTTTATTGAAATTACTACTTATATTACAAATGATTATGTTGTCCTTAGTGACATAAAACAAGCTTTTTTATCTATTAGACTTAGAGAAGAGACTGATAAAAATAAATTTTGTTTTTTATGGTATAGAAATAATGAATTAATTACTTTTAGATACAATACTATTCTTTTTGGTTATACAGCCTCACCTTTCATCTTACACTATATTTTGAAACACCATATAAGTCAATTTAATGATGACAGGTGTAAAGAGATTTTGACTTCCAACTTTTTTGTGGATAATTTAATTTACACGGGTAATAAATGTGATGAGCTCATAAATCTCTATCATTTAACATATGATAGAATGCAATCAGGAGGGTTTATACTTAGATCCTGGAACACTAATAATGACAAACTGAAAAAGGTTTTACAAGGTGATGAAGTATTGGTGGAACATGGTTGTGATCTGGAAAGAGTATTGGGTTATAAATATAATATAACAAATGATTCTATGCATGTTTCAGTTGTCACATTTGGTGATCATGCCAAAACTAAACGTCAATTACTATCTGAGACGTCTAAAGTATTTGATCCTATAGGGTTGGTCTTGCCAGTTTCGATAAGAGGTAAATTATTAATAAGAAGTGTATGGGAAGCCAAATATGAATGGGATGATGAGTTGTCTGAAGAGCTGATTGGTGAATGGGAAAAATTAAAAAAGGATCTTCAATCCTTACCAGAAATAGCTTTTCCTAGGCAGGTAATAAATGAAGAGCATTCATATGGACTAAACATCTTTTGTGACAGTAGCTCAAAATGCTATGGCTTTGTAGCTTATAGTTCAAGTAATCATTCCAACCAACTTATATTTGCTAAGTCTAAAGTGGCTCCTATCAACCCCAAAAAAGCCTACAGCATTCCCACATTAGAATTATTAGCAGTTCTCTTGGCGCTTAAATGCTTACCCACAATTTTAGAATCTTATACCAGTTTTGTATTTGAATATATCAACATAAGTGTAGATTCTCAGGTTGTAATTAATTGGGCGCTGTCTGGTGAAACCAAGGTTAAAAGTAAATACGTTAACAACAGAGTAAAGGATCTCAACTACCTTTTAAGTGACATAAAGAATAAATATAAGATTAATATAATGTTCCGTTATGTGCATACAACAGAAAACCCAGCAGATCTCTTAACTAGAGGGATTACTTATAATAAATTTTTAGAAAATTTAAATTTATGGTTTAATGGGCCATCTTGGTTAAACAAAAATCTACAAAACTGGCCTAAATTTCCACTGTTATCTGTATCTTCTGAGTTAATGAATTTTTCTACTCTGAGTACTTTTGACAACAAGAACAATAATGAAATTATTGACATTAACAAATATTCATCTTTTGATAAAATAATGAACATCACTAAATATTTGTTCACCTTTATATGTAATATAACGAAAGGTGATCCTTATAAGAAATCATTAATGTATTGGGTCAAGAAGGTTCAAATTTCTTGTTTTACTAAAGAAATTGAGTATTTATTGAATAATGATAAAAAAGAAAAAATTCCAATATTAGTAGATAACCTAAATTTATTTTTGGACATGGAAGGTATATTAAGATCTAAGGGTCGCATTTCAAAATGTACATATTTTAATTATGATGTACATAATCCTATTGTATTATCTCGATTTCATTATTTTACAACATTGTTAATTTATAAATCTCACCAAAAAGTACAACACCTTGGTCTTGATTCCACACTAACACACATTAGGAATCAAGGGTTTTGGATCCCTAAAGGTAGAATAGCAGTTAAAAAGATTATACACAACTGCATGATTTGCAAGAAAATAAATGTCAGAGCATTTAAATATCCAAAATACACTGATGTCCCTAAACATCACATGCAGCTAATCACTCCATTTAAATTCGTAGGCATTGACTATACTGGTCATCTATTTGTAAAAACCACCAAAAGTACCACACTCGACAAAATGTTTATATTAATTTTCACATGCCTGAATATACGAGCTATACACATAGAACTTGTGCCAGATATGAGTGTACCTAACTTTCTATTAGCATTCCAACGCTTCTGTAATCTTTATAACATCCCAGATTACATATACTCAGATAATGCTCGTACATTTGAAAAGGGTGCCAACATTTTGCAAAAGGCCTTAGAGTCTGATGAGTTTGTGAAGGAACTTCAATTAAATAACATACGACATGTAAAGGTGCCTGTATACGCTGCATGGTTTGCTAGTTTTTGGGAAAGACAAATAAAAACTCTAAAAAGCTGTATGTACAAGGTGATTGGGAGAGCTAAGTTGACATATTTTGAATTATTGACTACACTATCATTTATTAAAAATGCTGTCAACTCTAGACCCTTGACTTACCGATCTGAGTCCAACGATATTGATATTATAACACCTAATTCATTTCTAAGATTAAATTGTAACTCATCACTAATATTGAGGAGTGAGGAAGGAGATATATGGAAGGAAACTGACCAAGACACTCTAGAAAAAACCTTAGATACTCAAGAATCAATGTACACCCAATTTAAACAACTTTGGTATGAAGAGTATTTGCTTAGCTTAAGAGAATTTGGTCAAAAGCTGCATGAAACAACTTGGGAAGATAGAATAAAGGTAAATGATATTGTCCTGATCAAATCTACTATTAGACCAAGACCATTTTGGATGACAGGTAGAGTACTCGAATTGGTGATGGGGCATGACAGTAAAATTAGAACAGTGAAGATAAAACAGAGCAATGGCCAAATAGCATATCATGCTATCTGTAATCTCTATCCATTGGAATTGTCAATAACACATACCAAATTAACACCTTCTGACACCAATCAACAACAAAACCTAACTCAAAACAAAGCAAGTGTAAATATATCAGATAATTCTGGGATGGCATCAAACCGTCCCAAGAGAAAAGCTGCACAAAAATGTGCTCAATTTATAAAGGATAATCTTGATGATTTATAAACATTCAGATTGCAGATCTACATTCTGCAATTCTTTTTGGGGAGTGTGATAAAACTTTAATTAAAATTCCCCAATTATGATAAAATTATGATAAAATTTACTAAATAAAACAGTTAAATAAATATTATATAAAAATTACATTTTTAAAATTATTAAATAAAAATCTCCATCCATAACCGTATATATGGAAAAGAATAATATAAAAATGACGTCACAAACCAACGAACGCACGCAACAATTAAAATAGACTAGTTTTTTGTTTTGTTTTTCGGAGCATTATGCATTGTCTTTTGAGAAATGTTCTAAAGGTTTAAGTTATGTTAAAAAGTGTTAGCTTAAACTAGTGATTTCGGTTAAATTAATTATTAATATTATTGAATCTAATCTACTTATACAAACTGACTTGTAAAAGCGGTTTTCCTCAGGCAATTTGTTTGAAAGGAAAGATTCATGGTGTTGTGTATGTAGGTAACCTATACTTAATATTTAGTGGAGCTCTTCTATGTATTATAATAGGGTTATTTTATGCATAGCATTATTGTCAAATGGTCAAGGTAAGAACTTTCTTTTCAAGCAATTTAAATTTATAACATCATTATATACAACAACAGTGGTTGTGGTTGGCCTAACTAAGGCTAATTTCAACAATATATATATATATATATATATATATATATATATATATATATATATATATATATATATATATATATATATATATATATATATATATATATATATATAAGGTGCTATATATATATATATATATATATATATATATATATATATATAAAATCCGTATTAATAGTCAATATTTAGGCCTAGAAGGGGTATTGGTAATACTGTATAATTTAAAACATCTTTAATATACATAAAAAGAGCTAATTTAAAACAAAAAAAAAAAACACTTGTTTTATTTAAAAAACGTTTTTGCAAAAAAAAAACAAATTAAAAAAAACCGTTTTTTTCACAACCCTACACTCAATGCAATGGTGCTCTTGTATTAGCAATTTTCTTCATCTCAACATATAGTTCTATACATTTAGCAGTGATTTATGTTTGTTTTTTTTTCTAAAATATCGCCAACTTTGGACTAGTACTATTTTTTCACTCACAGATTCAATTATTCTCCAGAATGAATTTCATTAAATCCAAACAAATATCATGGTTCACACTTCTCAGATATCTATCTTGAAAATAATTTTTAAGAGTTGCAACTTGCAAAATTGCCCAGAACATTAGATTTAGCTAAAAATACAACCAAATGTTCACATTAAAGCGGTAAGCCTAACTATTTTTAAATGTTGCAGTGCTTAAGTGCAGGTGTGAGTATGTATGTATGTAATCACAACCACAATTAGTTAATATTAGATTAAAATATTTTTTACTCTCGTGTGTCTCAGGAACATATGAAAAAAAAGTCTGACCCGCCAGTTTAAAATGATCCCCACCCCTGTTTTTGAATACTTTAAGTAGTTCTAACATAGCTAATACTTCTTTTATATTGCCCAGGTGTTCAAACAATCTTACCCTCTCGTCTCCTACACTCAAATGAACAGTAGTCAGTCTCTAGCAATGATATATTTAACCCTATATAATGTATTTTATATTACTTAGAAAACAAAAAGTACTCTTAAACACATTATTATTATTATTATTATTATTATTATTATTATTATTATTATTATTATTATTATTATTACTGACTAAACAATCACTCCTTTAGGAAGCAATAAATTAAGGTTACAATTACAAATATTTTATAAGCATTCATCATATTCTCATCCATTTCATTTTTCTTTGGTGATTTTAAAGGGCTGTGATCTTCCATTTTCAAAAATATTGATATAAAACATACAAACAAAATAAATAAATAAATAAATTCAAAAAGTTAAACTAAAATCTGATCTATTAAGAGAAAATGGTTTTAGTAAATTTTGCATAGTGGTGTTAATAAAAATATATATAATAAAACTTAAGTTGCTAAAATATAAACACGTCCATAATAATTACCATTAAGATTATCTAACAGCTGTTTATCAAGGGCTCAATCAATATTTACCAAATATAACTGCAGTAAGTTCTGAATTTAATTTAGATTAGATTATATTTGTTAAACTAAGAAAAAAATTATTTGTTTATCAAACTAATTTATGAGAGAGCAAAGTTGCCATGGTCATGGCTGGAAATAATTTGTCCATATTGTCTAAGCAACAGCAAGAATACTCATTAATTCAATTGCGGAAATTGACTCTTTATAATCCTTCTATTATCTTATATGAGATAACTTGTAATAACTTGAGATTAGGGTTGGAAAAAAATGTTTTCAAGAAAAAAACATGTTTTTTTTTTTTCATTAAATGTATTTTTAAAAATATAAAGAGGCTAATATAATATTTCACTTGAATATTTTCATTTTTCAAATATAGGGATACTTGAAATTAAACAAATATTCCATTATATTTATAAAATAGCAGAACTACTCTCTTATATTTATCAATTGTTTCGTTACTATTTACAGTAGGTTGTAGCTGCTGACTGCTGTTTGTAGGCTTCTACTTGCACTAATTTAACTATGTATTTTACATTTGTATCATATAATCCTTATTTATAATTTTTAAATATTATGTATATTATATTTATAGAATGAGTCTGAATGACAAAACTCAAAAGTGACTTATAATAAAAATATTGAAATTAAAATTATACCCAGATTGTAAATGAAAGAGGATGAGTGAATGACTAAATTAAATTAAATATTTGGCTTTCGAATATCAACTTTTGATTCACTAATCACTAGTCCCCACTCCCCAGACCCCAGTCACTACTGAGTACTGACTACTGTCAAGCTCATTATCACTGGGCTCATCAAGCGTGATAAGCCACATTTAATTTTGATATAGCTAACTGATAAGTCCTGATATCTCAGTCATAAAGTATCGATGTGAGGTGAGTGGTGAGAAGGGCAGGGCAGTAACAGGACTCTTAAACAGCTGCCTTAACATAATCATCTCTCTCAGTTGGCAAATTTTCAGAATTTCCTAGTTTTAGATTATGAGCAATAAATACTAGTTTTTGCAACGTCTACACAACAAAAGTTATATTACGAGGGCCTTTGCAACCTTTTATTTCCTTAAAAAGTACAGTCACACGACTTTTTGCATGTGGCATTTCTAAATTCTGATTAAATAATTATGATAAAAATGTTACTGAGAGCTGAAAGTAAGAAAACATTAATGAAGCCACAAACAAAATATTATGAATATCAAAATTCAGAATATAAAATAAAAATATGGAAAACCCATAAAAATTTTGAACACAAACTCAGGGGCTTCCACCTTGTAGGAAATTGGAACTGAAAAATGTCTAAATTAGAGCATATTTGGCAAAATTTATAATATAATTGTTCAAACATGTAAATTCCACAACTTAATTGAAAAAAATGAAAAAAACAAATTTTTACTTGTTTTTTTCACGCTGTGTTTTTTTCCTTTCCCAACCCTACTTGAGATAACTTTTATGTGATACCTTATCAAATGTTTTGTTAAAATTAAAATATAGCTACCAGTGCTTTATCAACTGGCTCTCCTTTGCCCATACAATCTGCAGTATACTTCATAAATTCCAAAAGATTTATCTGACAATCTATAGTCCTAAAATCATGTTGAGAATCTTACAAAATAGCACTGTTGACAAAAAATATTTCCTATTCAAATTTTCAATATTTTTTCTAAAAGTTTTACTACTAATGAGGTTAAGCTAACTTGCTTGTACTTTCTAAGACCATCTCTCATACCTTTGTTATAAAATGGAAACAGTAAAAGCAATTTTTCAGACATCTGGCACCTCAAAATAATTAAGAGACCTATTAAATATTAAATATAAGCCTAAATGCAATACTATTACTACCTTTCTTTACGATTCTGCCTTGGATACTATCATAACCTACAGTCTTATTTTATTCAATATGTTCAAGTATATATATCTTTAATCTCATCCACCTCACTATTTAGAATTGCAAAATTAACTCTACTCTGCTGTCTGACGTAAACTTATCATCTCTAAACACTGATGCAGGAGAGGTATTAAAAATATTGACAAATTCTTCATCAGAGATAACCTTTTTTCATTTATCTTAATAGGATGATATAAATATTAAAAAAATTAAATAAAATTTATTCCAGATCCGTACTATGATATTTCTTTCCAGGTTAATTTCTAATAAACTCTTAGATCTTTCTTATTACCTGGTTAGCTAGTTTCTTAATATCCTGGAAGATTCCAGATCATTACATAGCTAGTAATTTTCTATGAACCTCTTTAACATGGCTGCTGGGCTGGAGCAAAAACATTTGAGTGGGAACTGTCCCAAAATTAAAAATTTTAACAGGAAAATTACAAACCCGATGAGCTGGAGTTGAGTCCAGCAAATAAATATACTGGCTTTGCAGATCTGCTCTTAAAAAGTTGAAATCAGAAATAAATTTATAACATATTTCCTTTTACATCAAATGGGTTTTCCTATTCTTTGTTCAGATTGCTCTGATTGAATATCAAGATTAAATGAAATGTTTTCACATGAAAAAACAGTTTTGGTTTTCAAAAGTTTCTTATTCCATTCAAAGGTTCCAGCCATGTTTCTGAAGAATTCAGCAGTTTCCATATTAGAAGTCAAACTTTTACCTGGTTTCACTAACTGATTTAACAAATACATTTAGAATTAAACCATAATATATTACGATCACTGTCTTACAGGTTTCCTCAAGTTGTAATCATTACTAATTAACCAATCTTCATTTACATATTTACAGATAGTAAATCAACAATGTTATAGTCTGCTGCCTCATCAACTAGCAACTGGCTTAAAAAATTTTGAATATAGAGTCACTAAAAATAATTAGACCACAGTCAGTACTAGCAAATGTACTATCAATAACAGGGAAAAAAGTGAAATCATCATTATGATTGAGTCTAATATCTTAGTACTGCATGCTGCCTTAATAAATTCTTGTCATTGCAACATTCAGTTCTTAATTTTGAAAGAGATTTGTATAAAGCAACTATATATGCAACATGCAAATTAATAAGTAAAATATTCCAGGCATGTTTCTGAATTTATCTAAGCTTGCATATTTAACATTTAAAACTCTTACCATATTTTCTACCAACTGTGGTTTAACTATTACATTTAAATTATACCTTATTAGGCTATATTAAAATCACTGTTGCCCAAGTTTTCCTCAATTGTAATGTTACTAAGCAAAACTTCAAGTTTAACAATTCAGTAGATCTTATTGCCCCCATCAACTACTTGTCCTTGAAAAATTATTGACTGCAGTCAGCAAATAATAAACTAGTCTGATCAGGACCAATAAAAGTGAGCAAAATTGAAGTCACTCATTATGATTCCAGCTACTTAGTACTGCAAGTTACCTTAATTTAATCTCATTTATCATTGAAACATTCAGTTCCCAATCCTGAGGAGATATGTAAATAAGCTGCTATTCTATACAGTTTATTACCAATAATGGTATCAACACACACATAGAGATTGAACTTCCAAAACAGTTTTTAATACTGACCTCTGAACAGATTTAATAGCGATTCTAATAAAAAGTGAAACACCTCTTCCTCCTTTGCAAATAATGCACTGAAACAGGAAAATAAACCACCCTCAATTTCAAGTTCCTTCAATAAAATACCAAAAAATGCTCTCAATTACCCATATCACTCCAATATATATATATATATATAGCGTCGGGCGGGGTGACCGGGCCCGCCTCTTTAGGAGGGGTGATTCGGTCCACTCTAAATAAAAAAAAAAAAAATAAAAAAAAAAAAAAATTTTTCGCTCATTTTATAGCTAGGACTTCATAGTTTTATTTAGATCATATTTAATTTATAGAAAGTTTATATTTAGTTTATATAATAGAAATTAGGGAACAAAATTTCCTTCAATAGAACTTCACTTTTGAAAATGTGATTTTTAACTATTATAAAATTGTGGATCAATTTTAATTATTTTTTTTAGTGTATACTCGAGTATATTAGCTTTAAACTGGCAAGTAAATTTTTGATTCAAGCAGTATTAGTGGCAAAGCGGGGCTAACTTGGTCGATTCACTTCGCCGAAAAATTGATGGGGGGTGGCTCGGACCACCATTGTATTTCGTATTTTATGTATTATTATTGACATTTTAATTCTTATGATTAATTTATATGTAAGGATAATTTTCTTATTTGCAGTGAAAATTTTTAAAAAATTAGAATTTTAATAAAAAAAACGAGTTCAAAAAGTGTCAAAATTTTTGGCGGAGAGGGGTGAATGGGACCACCTTATTTATATTCGTATTTTATTTATCATTATTGACATTTTTATTTTATTAATTTTAATATGATAAATAATTATTTATATTAAGTAAAAGTAAATATAAAAATTGAAATTATGTAAAGAGGAATTTAAACAGATGGTCCAGTCACCCTAATGGTCCGCTTCACCCCTCCACAGTCAGGCTGACTCGGCGTTATTAAACTTTAGTAAAACTTTTATTATTAGAATTACATTATTATTATTTTTTGTGTGCTTATGCCCGACTATAGGGCCGTGATTTAAAAAAATTTCCAAAAAGTGCATTAGGGAAATTAGGACCAAGTTATGCCTAAAAGAGTGGTCGCGTCACCGCCCATTATATATATATATATATATATATATATATATATATATATATATATATATATATATATATATATATATATATATATATATATATATATATATATATATATATATACCGATATATATATGTATATATATATATATATATATATATATATATATATATATATATATAAATATATATATATATATATATATATATATATATATATATATATTCTATATATATACCTGCTAGTTAATAAAATTTTTAAAGATCTTTCATACTATAGTTTCAAAATATATATATTGGCTATATTTTTAATTTCGCATTTTCTGTATTGCTTATTTCATAGTATGCAATAAGATGGCGTTCCAGTCAGTTTGACTATAACAGAACCATATGGGAGTTTCATAACTTTGAAGGCCATAACTTTTTTTCCCCTAAAGATGTCAGTAATTTTCATTTTTTTTATTCTTCATTATTTGTTTTAGAGTATCCTGTGAATTTTATAAAAATCGGTGATACTGGGGTTCTGCTCTACTATTACCAAAATATATAGCGTCGGGCGGGGTGGACCACTTTAGGTATAACTTGGTTCCCGACTCTCCCTAATACTTTGGAAATTTTTTTTTGTAAATCATATTTGTATAGTAGGTCATAAGCACACAAAATAATAATGTAATTCCTAATAAAAGTTTTATTAAAGTTTGAATAACGCCCGAGTCAATGACCGTGGGAATTAGGCGGACTACCGATGAGGGTGACTCGGTTATCTATTAGAATCGTCTTTTACGTATAAATTTCAATTTTATATTTTAATTTTTACTTAATATAATAATTATTTATCATATTAAAATTCGTAATAAGTAATAAAAATGTCAATAATGATAAATAAAATACGAATATAAATAAGATGGTCCGATTCACCCCTCTACTCCAGCTTAAAAATTACGACACTTTTTGAACTCGTTTTTATTAAAATTTCATTTTTAAAAATTTTCATAATATAAGTAACTTTTTTATATTTAAATTAGGTATACGTAATAAAAATGTCAATAATAATACGTAAAATACGAAGAAACAATGGTGGTCAGGCCACTCCATCAATTTTGCGGCGGGATTTGGGCTCAGTTAGGGACGATTTTGCCACTATTGCTGGATCAAGGCCACTGCCAATTCATAGTGCTTCAGTGTATTCACTGAAAAATGGTAAAATCGATCCTAATTTTCATTTTATAGCAGTTAAAAAAATCACATTTTCCACGACATAAGTTGGCTGGCTCTAACATTTTAAAAATATAAAGAAGCTATTAGAGTTAAATATGATCTAAATAAAACAGTACCTTTGCATGTTATAAAAAATGACAGAATTTTTGTTTATTTAGAGTGGACAGTCACCCTCCCTAAAGCTGAGGCCTAATCACATATGTATATAGCTACTGTATATACTTTTGAAAAATATCATGACTTTGGCTATGAAATTACTATAAATATATATTAATTTAAAAAAAAAAAAATCAGTAAGGTTATGAAATGTTTGGTAAGTATACAAATTTAATGGATACACTTAACAAAATTTATTATAACCATAACAAATTATCTTAATAAAAATATTAAAATAAAATAAATTTGAATACGGGAATATATTTAAATATGAAAAATATTTGGCAAGCATTTTAGACTATATATTGAAGAAAGATATTAAAACAAAAAATGATTATCGAAAAAAAAATCAATATTTCCTCAGGTTAAGTTGTTCTAAACAATTACAGATTTTTGTAAAAATATTATACTAACTCTTTTCTCGAGGATGTCAGTCATATTTATTTTTTTTATACTTCATTACAATTTATTTAGTCTATACTGTGATTTTTATAAAAATTGTGATGAGGTAGTTCTGCTACATTATTACTATATCTTTTACCTTAAATTCAAATTCTGCAAGTTTACTTATTACATATATACATATATATTCCAGAACTATTAGTAATTCTTTGGATTATCAGAACCTGAGGAAATCTATGTTTTTTTTAAAAGAAAATCAATTTTTTTAGATTCCCCATGAAGCGACGCAGCCAAATCTTTTATAAACATATTTCTAATTTCTAAAACCTAAAAAATAAATTTATTTCAATAATAGAACTTCACAGGTAGAAAAAATTAAGATCAAATATATATATATATATATATATATATATATATATATATATATATATATATATATATATATATATATATATATATATATAATAAGTAAGGTTATAAGTTTGGTAAAGTATACCCAGATTTACTTTACCTACTTAACAAAACTTAATATAACATAAACATTGACGCAAAATAAGCATTGAAAATGTTGACCAACTTCTTATCTGAACTCACTAAATATCCATCAATTAATTGAACCAATTGTCCTATTCTTACTTTTAAATTTTAACTTCTTCAGATCCTTATTACTATTCCTGCTAAATTAATTTCTGCCTCTCTTTGCCTTTCTTATTGACTGGTTAAGTTCATTTCTATTTTTCCTATAATTTTCTAAATCTTCATCCCTTTTTTTTTTTTCTTTAATTTATCCAGCAGTTCTATTACCAAGATCATATGCTGGTATTTCAATTAATTTATATTATAAACAAACCAACACAGTTCTCTTTATTTTATTTTATTTTTCTTCTTATTCTTCTTTCTTTATTATCACTGTCATTACCATCTTTATCATTATTACTACCCATGAATACCTGAAAACATATGCTTTTCATTGATTTTCTCTCTTCCAAATTTTGTGTAGTCGAGTTTAGTTATTTGCATGATGAAAGTTAATTCTTGGAAGAACCATTTAAAGAAATTTTAACACATCTTTTTGACTGGGTGCCTTTAATAAATAAGCCTATGTGAATTCCAGTTCTTTTAATTTATTATGTGGCTTCTTATATGTTTCGACAGCTTGTATGGTTTCCGACTATTTCTTATAATATATAAATTAATTAATACATGGGTCTATTGCACACCCTACCGCTAATGGCATTGCATTAAAGTTTTATGAAGAAGATGTCAAAATACGTTTAACTTTTTTGGCTGCTTCTACTTTTTCTTCGCAAAACTACAGGAAGAACAGATTTGATGATAAACAAAACATTTTATATCAGCAGGTGTGGTGGCAGTGTTGCCAACTCTTTAAAGTTCAAAAGTCTCAAAAAACACCTTTCAAAATTCGTTTTAAAAATAATTCTTTTTTTTTATAGGGTTTTTTTTTTTTTTTTTTTTTGTTAGTGGATCTCACAGACTAAGTTACACATAGCATATATCGTACCATCAACTAAACAAAACTCAGCCCTACACAAAATATAAGCTCTTCTGGATATTGTTAGTTTTCAGAGACCACAAGTCAGCTGAAGCTCTCGGAATGCTTTTCTTGAAATTTCATAAATAGTTACCATAGTAATGTGTAGTTACCATGGTATTATGATGATGCCAATTGGCAGATAATTTAATATCTGCAACAATTTTGACAATCAAATATTTTTGCTTAATTTTTACGAACCAAAAAAATTTAGATAAAAAAATAAACTTTTTCCCATAAGACAAAACCAATAAATTGAAAAAACTGTTTTAAAATTTCTGTATTCAGAAGTAAGAACGCCATTAGGATGTAGACATATTATGCTTTATAATGCTTATAAGAGTCTTGATATTTTAAAATAAATGTGAATGTTTTCCTCTTTTAATGGTTATAATCATGGGTGTATTGGACTTCCGCGGTAAAGAAAAAGATTCCTTAAATTTTTGAAGAAACTTGATACAAAATGTCCCACTTTAAATCCAGCTTAAACAATCTTTCCGCTCCCTATAGTAACCCATCTTTAAGCACTGCCTAGCTGAGCTAGAGCCTAGGGTCCCGCGCTCCATGGGTCCCCCTAGCCCTTGCGACGGCAGGCCAACCAATGATGACTTTTTCAATTTTTCAGCTTTTCAGTTTTTAAAACATTAGAACATTATAAATATAAAGACGGTAAGAAGGTATAAAAACTATTATATACTTCTACATATATATCTTCTATTTTGCTTATTTTATTAGTTTATTTTAGGATATAATAACTATTATATACTTTCGCTTATGTCTCTTCTATTTTATTTTATTTTAGTACCGTATTAGGATGTAAGATATAAAAAGTCATAAGTATAAAAAAAAAAAAACATATTATATAGTGGAATTTGTACTTTGCCAATATTGGGTATAATTACAAGAATTCCCTAAACACCAAAAATCACTATAAACACTTCAAATTCAATAGTATACCTAGTTAGTCGTGCTTGTGAAATCAAAATTTATAATAAAAAATGTAAGGTGTTAGGAGGTAAATTGTAATTTTCACTTTCTCAACCTTTATCAATCTACTTCTATTCTCTTTATCTCTAACTCACCTATGCAATTTAACCTAATAAGTTAGTTAGTTATAATTTAATAAAGCCAAAAGGCCGAGTTATCTTAAAAACTATCAGAGCTTCTCAAGGACCAAAAAAGTCTTTGAATAACCAACAAAACCCAAGGTAAGGCTTATGTAGTTACACAATTGTATATTTATAAATTAATTTTTTTTAGTTCTTTTAAAGGTACATGAGCCTATCGAGACTGTCCCAGTCAAGCCAACAGAACCAATCCCCAAACATGATCATGCAAATCCACAAGGCACCCTAGGGCTTATCAATAACTTACACTTTGTTTTCTGTTTACATGAGTTAGAGAGAGAGAGTTTATTTAATCATAAATTTCTTATCTCCTAGGAACTTGTGTGAGCAGCGATCAAATTAATCTATCAAAAATCCCACCTACAACAAATTGAGGCAGTTTCAGCTATTTCAGAACCCACTTGCTTCAAGTCCCCTCCTTCCAAGTCAGAAAAAGAAATTAATGAAACATATAGTACAGAAAGCGATCGCCTCGATGGTAAATATACATCTACTTCATCGACAGCTGTTTTACCCGAGCAAAACAGTCTTCAGTTCCAGAAAACTATTCACATGATCCTGACGATTATTTTAATGAAATGTTGACGGAAAATATACGTGAATTTTGGATTGGCATTTTTCCAAAATAAAGATTGTGACTTCTTCGAAGCTTAATACAGAACTTATAAAGAAGCAAGTGGTAGATTAATAATTGGAAATTTCAATAAATCACTATTTCAGCGTAAGTTAAAGAACAATGAAAGAGTTGAAAGAAAATGTTGGATATAAAAACTCTTATATGCTTCCACATATATTAACACAATGTTTAGTGGAATTTTATATTTTGTCTCTATTGGAAAGAATTATCTAGAATTCACTAGATACAACAAAAAAGGTTCATCTTTAAATTTCAATATAAAAAAAACGTTCATAGCAGTGAGCACGTACGTGTTCTATCAAATTAAAAATCAAAATGTTAAGGGTATGGAGGTAAATTGTCTAATTTCTTCTTCAACTATTTCAACTATCAATATATCTCTATTCTCTTTACCTTCAACTGTAAAGGAGATTACTCGCAAGTTGAACACCAATTATCCTGATCAAAATCAAATATTCGATAACTATAATGAAGTTATCAAAAATTTTGTTAAAACTTCAAATCATAATAAAGGTCAAAATTTCAAAAAGGTCCCTCCCTATAATACTTATTCAAAATTTAAAAAAATTAAATATTTCGGATAAGACTAATTATCAATTTAAAAATAGTGAAAATCAAAGGACAAATGAGTCCTTAAAATCTAATAATAGGCCTGACTCCAATTCTGCTTTGCAGAATTTCAAAACTCATACTAATGTAGTTAGTGGAAATGAAGCTTCTCATAGTATTGATCCCTCCACTTCTAAAATCAAAAGTTGTTCAAAATTATGTACGTTGTGTTCATCCCAAGGTCATGTGATGACAAATTGTAATGTTTATCAAACATATGTTTTAAGAATTAAAAGATGTAATGAAATAAGCTTATTCAGTAAATGTTCAAGCTCTAAACATGCTGCAGATCAGTGTCCTGGACTTGAGGAGCAACTTACTTTCTGTTACCAAGCCTGCAATGAAAGAAGTCACATTACTGTTCTTTGCAAGCAAAGAGTTCATGAAAATTTAGAAAGGAAAATTTAGTTAAAGCCTATGATGATGTTTTTCAGCAACAGTTAGCTGATGATATTAGTGAATAGTTCAGAGTATCTCCCTCTGAATATAAAAATTATATTTGGGTTCCTCACAGACCTGTTGTAAAAACTGATTGACACAAGTATCAACAAAGGTCAGGTCTGTGTTTAATTGTTCTCTTAAAACTAACTCTCTTCCATCTCTAAATGAAGCAGCTTATACTGGACCAGATCTTATGTCTTCCTTATTAGGACATTTATTCCGATTCAGATCAAATCAATTTGTTATGCTATCAGGTATAAATCAAGCCTTCCTTAAGATTAAGTTAAAATCTATCGAAGCCCGCAATCGCTTTTGCTTTTTTTGGAAAAATAATGGTCAATTGAAAGCTTATCGTTACTCAACTATTGTTTTTGGTTTCACATCCTCACCTTTCATCCTCAATTATATCATCAAGCATCATGCTCAGTCTTATAAGGATGATGCATGTACTCAGATTCTATTGAACAATTTTTTTGTAGATAATTTAATTATTAGTGGCAATGATCCACAACATTTAAAGGAACTTTATCATGAATGCAACAAAAGAATGGAAGATGGTGGTTTCCATCTTAGAAGTTGGGACTCTAATAATAATAAGAGCTGTTATGGAAGAAGAAGGTAGAATATTTCAACATTAGGAATCTAAAGATAAGGTTCTTGGATATCTTTTCAATCCTCTTACAGATAAGTTAAAACTAGCTAAATTTTCAATTAATGCTGATGCAAATACCAAAGGGTTGTTGTTATCCAGCTCTGCTCCTTTAAATATCTTTTACCCGTAACTTTAAGAGGTCGGTTATTAATTATCAAATTGTAGCAATTGGGTCTTCATTGAGATGAAAAGGTCCCTTCTGAGGTTTTAGTTTCTTTGTCTTCTCTTTGTTCAGATTTAAATAAATTACATAATATTAAAATTGAAAGGTGTGCTTTCTCACCTTCTTCCACAAACTCTTTACTCATATTTTTATTTTGTGATGCTTCAACATCTTGTTATGGTTTTGCAGTTTATAGTATAGTTCAAGATTCTAGTTTAGTGTTCTCAAAGGCCAAGGTGGCCACCCTCAAATCTAGGGCTTTGCCCTCCTTGTAGTTGTTGTCTGTGTTCTTATTTTTCAATATTATCAGAATTTCTTATTGTTCAGTTCAAAAGCATAATGGTGTTTGTAGACGCTCAAATTGTTCTTTCATGGCTCCTGTCCAGAAGAGCAAAAAATAAATATATTTTTGTAAACAATAGGTTCAAAGAAATTTACCAAATCAAAAAAAAAGGTGAGCAAGGTACAAGATATCATTTCTTATGCTTCAACACTGCTGAAAACCCAGCAGATCTGCTTACCAGAAGTGTTACAACCTCTACTTTCTTTCAAAATTGCCATTTGGCTTGGGGTCCTTCTTAGTTCTTCTAGATCAATCTCAATGGCCTTTTAGTAAACTTAAATGTTTGTCTGAGACCAATAGGGAGAAGACTTTACAATGTCACACATCTGTGGGTGTTACTCAATCTCTGTTACCCTTTATAGATTACTCAAGTGTGCATAAGCTTTATAAAGTAACTTCAAAAATATTCAAATTCATCAGCAGGAGTAAGGGGCTGGATGGAAAATTGTGACGAAAAAGCCCAACTCTATTCCTTGAACATAAGACGAGAAGTTGTTTTTCTAAAATATTATTTCTCCAAAATCCCAAAAAGGATGAAATTCCAATGTTACTTAATCATCTTAATTTATTTATAAATGATAAAGGACTCATCCGATCCAAAGGGAGAATTGCCAAAACACTTTTATATAATTATGATGTGATAAATCCAATTCTTCCTGGCAAGGATTATCACCTCACTAGATTAATCATAAGAGATTTTCATTCTAGGTGTCAACACTTGGGTGTTCAAGCCACTAATTTCATCAGATCTCATGGCTTCCTGGATTACCAAGGCCAGGCAGGCTGAAAAGAATGTTTTGTGGTGCATCATTGCAAAATTTAACAGTATTCCCTTTAAATATAAAAAAATGAATAATCTTCCCCATCATAGTTAATTTTGTGCGTCCTTTTGAGCATACTGGTGTGGACTTTACAGGGCATCTCTTTGAAAAGGTTTATAATAACAAACTTCAAAAAATGTATCTATTAATTTACACCTGCCCATAACATCAGGCTATTCATATCGATGTCAGCACCAGATATCAATCCCACTGGATGCTTTTTACTTTCATTCCAACGTTTCACAATATATGGCATACCTTCCAGTTTATACTCGGATAATGCTAGGAATTTCAAACAAGGTGGAAATACACTGTTAGAATCTTTGTCTTCAGATGTGTTCTCCGAACATATGCGTATCAATAATCAAACATCACAAGATTCCAAAATCTATTCCAGTTAGGGTGGAATCAGTTTGGGAGAGAATGAGTACCAACAGTTAAGGGATGCCTCTATAAAACTATAGGTAAAGCAACCTTAACCTGCTTCCAACTGTTAACAGCTATTTCAAATATTATCAATGTTATCAATTCAAGACCTTTAACCTTATATGTCATCAGATAACGATTTGGAAATTATTGCTCCAAATTTCTTTTTGAAGCCTTATGGCAATTCAAACCTCATATTCAATGAAGTTTCCACCCTCATTTGGAAACAACTTCCCTCCCCCTACAACAAGGCCTAGCCATAACTCAAACTGCTCAAGGAAGAGTTTTAGAGACTTTCAAAAAATTATGGTATGAGTCTTACCTATTTGCGCTAGGCAAGTAGAAACCTCTATCAGTCAGAGTGGACCAACAGAATTAAGATTGGAGATATAGTTCTGATTTAGACACCTAACAAGCCTAGACCCTTCTGGCTTTTGGACAGAGTTCTGGAAGTCATTGTTGGTAATGACAATAAGATCAGGAGTGTGTTGCTAAAAAGCTAGGATGGGCAAACCTGTCATTATTCTATTTGCCATCTCTACTCATTGGAGTTATCTTTTACCCACTCTGTCTCCCAGTGGAAGCGATGCTCAAATAAGCAGTGATTTCTCCAATTCAGGTGGTCAAAACAATGATAATACAGATCAAATTTACCCCTCAAATTCAAATTCATTTCTTCAAAGTAATAGTAATACTGCTATTGAAGATGTTCAACCTTCAACTTCAGGTATAAATTCACCTTAACTCAACTCTCAACAGAATCAAAATTCTCAGCTCACTTCAGTCAAAGAAAGACCACTTAGACAGGCTGCTGTTAAGTGTCAAGAATTCCTTCACAGGAATTTATCTTATTTGCAAAATTTTAATTCTTTTAATTGCAATGGTTTTCATTGCAACTTTTCAATGGGAGGATATAAAAACTATCATATACTTCCACATATATCTCTTTTATTTTGTTTCTTTTAGTATTTAAATGTTGGATATAAAAACTCTTATATACTTCCTCATATATTAACACAATGTTTAGTGGAATTTTATATTCTGTCTCTATTGGATATAATTATCCAGAATTCACTAGATACAACAAAAAAGGTTCATCTTTAAATTTCATTTAAAAAAAAAAAACGTTCATAGCATGAGCACGTGTTCTATCAAATTAACAATCAATATGCTAAGGGTGTGGACTGGAGGTAAATTGTCTAGTTTCTACTTCAACTATTTCAACTATCAATATATCTCTATTCTCTTTACCTTCAACCAGGGTTGGGGATTTTTTGAATTTTTTGAGAAAAAAATCAATTTTTGATTTTTTGGATTTTTGGATTTTTTGAGATTCGTGAAGTCACGCGAAATATAATTTGTAAACAAACTTTTTTAAAAGTTCGATTAGGTATTATTTTTAACCCTAGGCCCTATATCTGAGTTCAAAATCTTAAAATAGGGCTTATAGTCTATGACACAATGAAACAGCAACACTAAAGAGTGTTATTTGTAATAATGATAATATTTTACATCAGAAATAAAAGAAACATGTTTGAAACGATCTTTTGTTGACATTTTTATAGTGTAGAAATTTGAAAGATATTATTATTATTATTATTCTAATTTTTTATTTCTATTGAAGTTAAATCACTTAAATATCCAAATAACTTAAAAATATATATAAAAAAGCAAAAAAAGCAAAATAAGCAAAAAAAAGCAAAAAATCATGATTTTTGGAGCAAAAAAATCAAGTGAAAAATCAGTTGAAAAAATCAATTGATTTTTTCCGAACCATCCCTGCCTTCAACTAATCAATTTACCTACTAAGTTTAAGTAAGTGCTAATAACTAAATCCTCACATTCTACAGAGTTACCTAGGTCTGAGAGCTTATCAAAGGTAGCAACAAATTCTTTGAAAGAACAACCCAGAGCTCAAGATTGAAAGATCATATAAATACACAATTGTTCAGTGCTTATATATATATATATATATATATATATATATATATATATATATATATATATATATATATATATAACTATATATATATATATATATATATATATATATATATAATATATATATATATATATATAAATATATATAATATATATATATATATATATATATATATATATATATATATATATATATATAATATATATATATATATATATATATATATATATATATATATATATATATATATATATATATATGTTATATATATATATATATATATATATATATATATATATATATATATATATATATATATATATGCTCATATATATATATATATATATATATATATATATATATATATATATATATAATTATAACTATATATATATATTTAATTATTATAACACATTTCTCATTTATCAGCAAATAAATGCAATGAGTTTATTGATGTAATGAGAAAACAAGTCTTATTAAAAATTATAAGCGAAGTTAAATCAACAGAATATTTTTCGATTAGAGTTGATAGTACACCTGACCTATCACATATTGACCAGTTAACTTTTATTATTCGATATATAAAAAACGTGTTCCCGTTGAAAGGTTTTTTGAGCACAAATCTGAATATTTATCGGAAACAGTCTTGACATTTTTAGAAAATTATGATATTCCTATTATGGATTGTAGAGGACAAAGTTACGACACTGCATCAAATATGTCTGGAAAATACTCTGGTTTGCATACGAGAATCAAGGAGAAATGTGAATTTGCTATATTAGTACCATGCGCGGGACATTCTCTTAACTTGGTAGGTCTTCATGCGACAAGAGGCAACAAGTTTTTTTCAAATGGTTTAGAAATTGTACAATTTCTTTTCGAGGTCTACCAATCGGTAAATTAACAGAGTATTTAGGTTCTAAGAAAGTTCTTAAAAGTCTTTCTGAAACCAGATGGTCTGCACGAGCTGATGCTGTAAATAATGCATTACATCGAGGTCATAAGAAAATTCTAGAAGCCTTGACGTATATTGCTCAAGATACTATACAACCAAGCATGGGCGTAGGCAGGGGGGCAGGGGGGGGGCACTTGCCCCCCCTAAATCTTGGCGAAATAAAAAAATGAACCTTATATGTTTGCCAGATGACGTTTTTAAGGGTTTATTAGTAGAAAAACTGAAAAGATATATCAATCGATAGATAATGAAGGATAATTACTAATTACTAACGTATTATAAACACATTTTTTTCGATAGTTTTAATGTTTTCGTTTTCAAATTGGGTTGAAGTCCACTATCTGTGTGGTTTTATACAGCTAGCTTCTTCTGACCGTATTCCCCCGCTAGAACTCTCAGTATGGCGATAGCATTTGGCGGTACAAAAACTGCTATATATATATATATATATATATATATATATATATATATATATATATATATATATATATATATATATATATAACTCTGCTTATATATATATATATATATATATATATATATATATATATCTATATATCCCTCAACCTTTGCCCCCCCCCCTAAATGAAATCCTGCCTATGCCCATGTAACCAAGAAAAACTAGAAGCGAAGCCGTTATCTATCCAGAAAATAGAAAAACTGGAATTTATTATTTTAACAAATGTAGGGCCACCATTGGAAAGGAGAGACAAGACTAATCACAACCTTCAGAAAGAAACCATAACAATGGATGCTACAATAAATTTGTTAACTTGGCTTGGTAATTTTATGTACTTTCAGAGATAATTTAATAATTCAAAATCTGCTAAGTGAAAATCTAGAAGCTGACTCAGGACCTATCTCAAAGAACAAGAGCTGGGAGCTCACGTATGACATACTTTGATGGTTCTGTACCATCTGTACCAATGTCAAAGAAAAAATTAAAGTTGAAACTTTTTTTCCAATAATTGATACCGTGACCGTGCATCTAAAACAGAGATTGGATTCATACAGGTAAATTAGTCAACGGTTCGGTTTCTTATCTTGTTTGAAAGCTTTAGATTCCAGAGAATTGAAACATTGAAACACAGTTGTAAGTCTATCACAATGACATTAGCGTCAAAGAGTTAGAGATGGAATGTAAGCATCTAACAAAATATTTGAAAGATGTGCAAAAGAGTGAAAGTAATAAGACTATAAGTATTTCAGAACTATATCATCTTTTAAAAGAGATTATTTTGAAGACACGTTTCCGAATATAGAAATAGCAATTAGAATCTTTTTATGCATGATGGTCACTAACTGCAATGGGACGCTTCTCAAAATTGTAAAGTCAAAAGTGAACTGCAGTACAATGCTCCAGAATGATTGAACAATTT
>JABUQX010076926.1:0-2500 GCA_015478945.1 Trachelipus rathkii
TGCATAACAAAAGGGGGGTTTTGTGGGGATTTTTTTTTTTTATATATCTGGGGGAAGGGTAAAATGAGGTAATTTTGATTTTGAATTGTTTTATTACAGAATATATTGTGCTGGTAATAGTTTGTCAATGCAAAATAACGTGTGTATGTATTCCTTTATTATTATTATTATTATTGTTATTATTATTATTATTATTATTATTATTATTATTATTATTATTATTATTATTATTATTATTATTATTATTATTATTATTATTATATTATTATTATTATTATATTATTATTATTATTATTATTATTATTATTATTATTATTATTATTATTATTATTGTTATTATTAGCAGGAGTAGTAGTAGTTGCAGTAACAGTGGCAATTGTAATAGTAGTAGTTGTAGTACTACTATTAGCAATTATAAAGCATATACTACTTTAATAATATTTAAAGGTTTGGTTACTGAGGTATTCCTTTCTCATTTCAGACGAAGAAGCAAAAAGAAATCAGTGATAAAAAAAAAAAGTTTGCCACTTGATTCGTATGATAATTTAGAAATATCCTAATTGTCCAGCTTAGTGTTTCAAGTACACTACTCTAATCTTTTTTTTTTTAATAATAATAATAATAATAATAATAATAATAATAAAATAATAATAATAATAATTAATAATAATAAAATAATAATAATAATAAATAATAAAATAATAATAATATAATAATAATAATAATATATAATAATAATATAATAATAAATAATAAAATAATACTCAAAGTCACTGTGGTAATAAATACAGCATTGCAATAATCATATTCAAAAGAATGAGAATTAATAATAATAATATAATAATAATAATAATAATAATAATAATAATAATAATAATAATAATAATAATAATAATAATAATAATAATAATAATAATAATGATAATGATAATGATAATGGATAAATAAAAATAAAAATATTTTTTCTTTTATTTAATCAACATAATAATAATAATAATAATAATAATAATAATAATAATAATAATAATAATAATAATAATAATAATAATAATAATAATAATAATAATAATAATAAAATTTGAATGTCAATTTGAAAAGCTTTATTCATAAAAAAAAAATACATTTTTAAGTTTAATAATCACTTATATAATATATAAGACTAGTATAAATTATAATACAATAATATTTAATGATACACAAGTTCTGAAAGTGGGCTGCTAATTGCAACACAGGATTGTGTTTTTTAAGCCAAAAAATAACCGAAGTATATAATTAAATTTGAATAATTAAGTTTAAGGATTACGCTTAATATAACCCACTATAAAAATTATAACAATTATGGTACATAAAAATTGCAAAATAGTAATTAAAATATTAAATTATTAATTAATTAAGTTATTAATTAAAATAGTGATATAATAATAATAATAATAATAATAATAATAATAATAATAATAATAATAATAATAATAATAATAATAATAATAATAATAATAATAATAATAATAATAATAATAATAATAATAATAATAATAAATTTAATAAAAATAAAATATAATTAAAATAATTAAAATAAACAATAAATATATTTGCAATTGTTAATTAGTGACGAATGTTAAACCTAGTAATTATTACAATGAAAAAGCTGATGATATTAACAATCATTACCATAATCATAACTTGTTATATAATACAGGTACATTGTTAGTAGCCAATTTGATGTTAATAAAATGGCTAGAAATTGCAAAAGTAAAATCGTTGAGTTACTTATTTGATTTGATTGATTTGGATAATAAGTTTTTTTTATTTTTTTTTTATTTTTTTAGCAAAAAACTTGATAAAGTTTTCGGTTTTAATATCTTGTGGGTATTATTGGTTGAGTTGTGTAAAGTTTAGCTGTTTTGAAGCTGACAGACATATTGTGTGAATTTTTTTAGTCAACAGAATTTCATAAATTTATTCGATTTGCTTCGCTCCTTGCTTGGTTGGTATGAAAATTAGCTAGCAAGATGTCGTAGGCATTATTATGAATGAATTTATTTATTTCTTTTAGTAGCAAAACTTTAGGGATGTCTTCAAAGTCCAATATTTTTAGTTTTTAACCAAGGTTTGTGACTTTGTGTATGGCTGTAAAAGTCTCTCGTAGCTCTAATGAGACTAATAAAGCGCTTTTGAATTGCAATTACAGGATGGTTTACTGAGTTATTTGTGGTTCCGTAGATATGAAGACAGAAGAGTTAATAAGGGTGTATCAATGCATAGTATATTTTCTTAAGAATGAAAAGAGGAACAATAATTTTTAATTTTATTAGCACATTCATTTATCTAGCCAGTCTGCTAGCTAGGTTGTTAACATATTCTTTAAATATCAGTTTTTCATCGATTATTTTTCCGAGTATTTTAGCATTTGAAGCTCTATGTAGTTCCACTTCTTTTATTTTAATATTGAGATTATCTATGGATTTGTTGCTAAAAATAATATAAGATGTTTTATTTAAAT
>JABUQX010076926.1:7500-25000 GCA_015478945.1 Trachelipus rathkii
ATGAGGAAGGTGGAAGAAGAATGAGGAAGGAGGAGTAGGAGTTGACAGCTGCACTGGTGCTGGCTCCGGTGCAGTGCTGAGTTATTAAATATTAGTGTAATGATACAATGTTGGTGGCCTTATGTATGTTATTGGGTCTGTAGATTTCGAAAATAATGGTTTCAGAACCATCAAGAAAAAAAAATTAAATAAATAAATAAATAAATAAATAAAATTTCTTATTCTTTTTATGCTTATAACCTTACAAATTTACGTTTTACATACCCTAAAGCAGTAAATCAACCTAAACTCAACCCCATCAAACCACTATCCAAACTCCCTCCTGACCATCTGTGATCTATTGATTCTATTGATTAAGGTTCACATTTTGAGTATCATTTTTGGATACAACATAATCAAAGCTCAAGTTCTTTATACAAAGATCAGACAATATATGCTGGCGTACAAAGTTTTCACAGTAATAAAGCTTACTTAGCATCATATGAAACTATGAATATAACCCACAACGAGAAACTTAGCCCATCTTACAGACAGGAATAAATGGTTAAGTTAACAAGTTTCACACTTAACACAACAGTAAAGTAACTAACATACATCCAAACGTAACCTTTTCACACTTTTGTCAAGCATGTCTCTTAACATATCATGGTTAATTTTACATTAACATCGGGATATTTAACAAAAATGTACCATAACCGTGTGTAATTGTCATACAGACCACCGAAAGTACTGCCTACATAACAACAACCAAGACGAATAAAACAGCATCATCATCAATGTAAGTCAATAATTCGAAACATAGGAGGGAAGTAAAACATTTTCATATTTTATAACATATAATTTTTCATTGAAAAGAGCGTATATAAATACATAAAAACATATAAAATACATAAAAATATAAGTTTATTTTAAATATATTAATTCATCTAATCAGAGAACATAGGCATTCAAGTTGGGGTACGTTCTAATATATCTCTCTAAGAGATTCAACATCTTTAAAAGGATGTAATAAATAATGCCTTCAGCCAACACTAAACCATTTTAGGCATAATTTGATTACAGCAGCACTCATTCTCTCATACAAGAGAGAAGTAAAATCATCCAAGCTGTGATAGTTATTAATGCACTCCTGTATACTGTATTATACAGGAAACCAGAAACCAAATGTTTCGGTGTAAATATCATAGATTACAACATGTGCTATATGTATTATGTCATCAAGTATGTCAACATCGTTAAGATGTGATGTTAATTCGTTTTTTATTTTAAGCAATGATGTAATATTTTCAGATGTTCGAACTGTGAAACCTATACACGTACGCATGAAGGTCACACAATCGATGGGTTTCCAATAGTTGCGAACATCAAGGGTTTTAATACCGTCACATGATGAGAACGCAGCGTCTATTCTATTATGACCTCTCACACTGTCACCTCTGACAGATATTTCACTACTCATCGAACCATGGGATAACATACCCTTATCCTCTAGCCATGCAGCAACGATGTCGATAATCTTGATGAATCCATCAGCACAAACGAATAAAGGTCTATTATTTGATCCTCTGGCAGGAATACAAGCAATGTATCGGTATCCATCCGGTTGACGATAAAATTTTATTGACACAACATTGGGAATAACGAAGCTCCTCGTGAAGATATCAACAACAGACGTGGAGATGCGGGGAGATGTCGTACCAGTACAGCGAAAAAATATCCTACTGAAGGAAATCGTATTCGTAAACAGCCCTAAAAGGAAATGAGATTCCTTCTTTGACCCATTCAGAAGAAAGTAAACAAGAATACAAAGCACGAACGAACCATATCCAGTTCAAAAGGGTATATATTTTCGTTAGACAACAACAACACCAACAACAACAACAACACAACAACAACAAACAACAAACAACAACAAAAACACAACAACAACAACCAACAACCAACAACAACAATAACATAGTACCAAAATAATGTTCTTTATATACCAACCAAACGAATATATGCTACGTAACATTGTTTTCACATTCAATAAAGCTAACATAGCATTACCAGAACTAAGAATATAAGGCACATATGACAAAACCTAACACACCTTACGGCCTAATAACAACTAACAATAAAAAGTTCGCATACTTAATAGGCAGTAAAGTACCTAGCCAAGCAACAAAACGTAACCTTCACTCTTTTTCAAGCATATCTCAAACATATCAACTGTTATTTTCCCATTAACAACTGATTTACGTAGCATTTAGACTATCATTTCGGATAAACATAGTGCAAAAATGAGTTCTTTATATACTAACCATTGAATATAAGCTAACATAACAAGGGGGGGGGGTGGGGGGGGTTTTTCATATTAATATAGCTAGCATAGCATCATATGAAATAAGAAATAATTGTATCACGACAAACTAACACAACTTAAGCAAGAATAAAGTGTTAACATTAACAAAGCTCACACTTAACACCTGTAAAGTTACTAACATTGCATACAAAACGTACCTATTCATAATTTTTCCAAGCATATCTCTAAACATATCAATGTTAATTTTACATGAACATAGTAATATTTAACAAAGGTTTATCATATATCTTGACCAACTATCATACAAACCAACGAATAATTGTAAACATAACAAAGTTTTTTCGGATAAACATAACACAGAAATAAGTTCTTTATATACCAACCATCGAATATATGCTTAACCCAACAAAGCTTTAGCTTCAATAAAGCTACCATATCATAACCGCAACTAAGAATAAAGGCAAACTTAACATACCTCGTGTATGAATAATCAGCTACTCCCTGAAAATTCCCTACCTTGTCAAAAGGTAAGTAAGCTAATGGTCACACAATACTCGATATGTTCCTACTTTTCTCACATATCAGCAACAGGTAAGCCGTATTATCTAACAAAATCCTTAACAAAGTGACGGCATCTTAAATCAAAGAATACCAACATCGGACTATGAATTAACACCATCTCAATCAAAGTGTCCACTACCGTTTTGAGTATAACATCAATTGTCCTATGAATAAACATAGACATAAGCAAAATTCTAGGGCAAACCTAACTTCTCAACAAAAACTTAACCTAGCCTCACGTTTCTAACACATCATCGTCAGTTAAAACAGAAATATCTTACAAAAACTCATCATTTCTCTAAAAACCGTGTTATTTTCACATTGTCATAGTAAAATTTTTACATAACGTACCTAACTTACGAATAACAGTTTTCATTAATCCAGTAATCAACACCATCCTGCGTTCCCCTACCCGTCCCAACCTGCCTGTGGACTATTGAACGTAATGATTCAAGTCATATTCCAAGTATATTTTGGAACAACACATAACATAAAAATAAGTTCTTTATATACTAACCAACGAATAATCTGCTTAACCAACAAAGTTTTTAGCATCAATAAAGCTAACAAATCATAACCGCCACTAGGAATATAATGTACAAAAATGCAAAACTAACATACCTCAGTAAATGAATAATCATCTAACATTCCTGAAAAATCCCTACGATCAAAGGTAAAGTTAGCTAACAGGTCACACAATAATGAATAATGTCCCATTTTTGAGCATATTAGCAACAGGTAAAGCCGTATAATCTAACAAAATCCCTTAAATAAAAGTGACCAAATCTATCAAAAATGCCCCAATCTTGACTATGAATTTGACACTATCTCATCAAGTGTCACTCATGTCGAGTATACATCATTTGACCTATGAATAAACGTAGACCATTAGCAAAAGTCTAGGGCAAACCTGACATTATTCAGCAAAACCTAACCTAGGCTCACGTTTCTTACACACACGTCATCGTCAGTTAACACAGTAATATCTTACAAAAACTCATCATTTCTCTAACAAATCAGTGTTATTTCCACATTTTTGCCATAGTAATATTTAACATAACGTACTTAACTTACGAATAAACAGTTTCATTAACCACGAGTAACTAAAGCAACAATTACCGTTCCTGAGAGAAAAACCAGGGGGGATGCGCCCCTTGAAAGGATGTGAATCCTGCGAGGGGGGGATCAGCCCGAAGGGGTGTAAGCGGGCTTTGGGCCGCAGCCGACAGGGCTGATGCTTACCCCTCTCTCCTTCGGAGGGGCAAAGCCCGCTTACACCCCTTCGGGGTGAACCCCCCTCTAGGATTCACATCCCTTTCAAGGGGCGCATCCCCCTGGGTTTTCTCTCGGAAGGTAAGTGTTTGCTTAGATACTCGTTGTTAATGAAAACTGTTTATTCGTAAGTTAAGTAGTTATGTTAAATATTACTAATGACAATGTGAAATACACTGATTTGGTTAGAGAAATGATCGAGTTTTTGTAAGATATTACTTGTTAACTGACGATGATGTGTTTGAAACGTGAGCCTAGGTTAAGTTTTTGCTGAATAATGTCAGGTTTTGCCCTAGACTTTTGCTAATGTCTACGTTTATTCATAGTCAAATGATGTTATACTCGACATGAAGTGACACTTTGATGAAGATAGTGTCAATTCATAGTTCAAGATGGTGGCATTTTTGATAGATTGGTTCACTTTGTTAAGGATTTTGTTAATAATAAGGCTTTACCTGTTGCTAAATATGCTCAAAAAGTGGGAACATATCGGGTATTGTGTGACGTTAGCTACTTTACCCTGATCAGTAGGGAATTTTTCAAGATGTTAGCTGATTAATTCAACGTGAAGGTAAATGTAGGTTTGCATTTGTACATTATATTCCTAGTCGCAGTTATGATTTGTTAGCTTTATTGATGCTAAACTTTGTTGGTTAAGCAGATTATTCGTTGGTTAGTATATAAAGAACTTATTTTATGTATGTTTGTTCAAATGATACTTGAAATAATGACTTGAATCATTAGTTCAAGATCACAGGCAGGTGGGACGGGTGGGGACTGCAGGGATGGGTGTTTGATTTACTGGATTAATGAAAACTGTTTATCGTAAGTTAGGTACGTTATGTTAAATTTACTATGACAATGTGAAAATAACACGGATTTGTTAGAGAAATGATAGTTTTTTGGTAAGATATTACTGTGTTACTTGACATGAAGTGTTAGAAACGTGAGCCTAAGTTAAGTTTTTGTTGAGTAATGTTAGGCTTACCCTAGAATTTTGCTAAGTCTATGTTTATTCATAGGACAATTGATGTTATACTCAAAACGAGTGACACTTTGATGGAGATAGTGTCAATTCATAGTTTCCATATGTTGGTATCTTTTGATAGATTGGTCACTTGTTATAGGGTTTTGTTGATGTGCGGCTTTACCTGTTTGCGATATGTGGAAAGTAAGGACATATCGAGTATTGTGTGACCTATTAGCTACTTTTACCTTTGACAAGTAGGGAATTTTTCAGGATGTTAGCTGATTATTCATAAGCGGGTATGTTAAGTTTGCCTTTATTCTTAGTTGCGGTTATGATATGGTAGCTTTATTGAAGCTAAAGCTTTGTTGGTTAAGCATATATTCGATGGTTAGTATATAAAGAACTTATTTTTGTGTTATGTTTGGATAAACTTTGTATTATGTTTACAATTATCGTTGGTTTTGTATGATAATTGGTCAAGATTATGATTAAATCCTTGTTAAATATTACTATGTCAATGTAAAATTAACGTTAATATGTTAGAGATATGCTTGGAAAAAGTAGAATAGGTTTCGTTTTGTATGCAATGTTAGTACTTTACAGGATTGTTAAGTGTGGAGCTTTGTTAATGTAACACTTTATTCTTGCTTAAGTTGTGTTTAGTTTGTCGTTGTATGCATTATTTTTCTTCCGTTTCATATGAGCTATGTTAGCTATATTAATATAAAAACCTTGTATGTTAACATATATTCAATGGTTAGTAATATAAAGAACTCATTTTGCACTATGTTTATCCGAAATGATTAGTCTAAATGCTACGTAAATCAGTTGTAATGTAAAATTAACATTGAATATGTTAGAGATATGCTTGAAAAAGAGTGAATAGTTACGTTTTGTATGCTGTCTAGGTACTTTTACTGCTATTAAGTTATGGAAGCTTTGTTATTGGTTAGTTGTTTATTCTCGCGTAAGGTTGTTAGGTTTTGTCCATTGTACCTAATTCTTAGTTCTAGTAATGCTTGTTTAGCTTTATTAATGTGAAAAATGTTACGTAGCATATATTCGTTGTTTGGTATAATAAAGAACTTATTTTGGTACTATGTTATTGTTGTTGGTGTTGTTGTTGTTGTTGTTGTCGTGTTTGTTGTTGTTGTTGTTGTTGTTGGGTTGTCTAACGAGAATATATACCCTTTTGAACTGATATGGTTCGTTCGTGCGTTGTATTCTTGTTAACTTTCTTCTGATTGGTTGAAAGAAAAAATCTCATTACCTATAAGGGTTTGGTTTACGCATACGATTTCCTTCAGTAGGATATTTTTTCGCTGTATAGTACGATGCACATCGCCCTCGCAATCTCCACGTCTGTTTGTTGATATCTTCACCGAGGAGCTTCGTTTATTCCCAATGTTGTGTCAATAAAATTTTATCGTCAACCTGATGGATACCGATACATTGCTTGTATTCCTGCCAGAGAGTCAAATAATAGACTTTATTCGTTTGTGCTGATGGATTCATCAAGATTATCGACATCGTTGCTGCATGGCTAGAGGATAAGGGTATGTTATCCCATGGTTCGATGAGTAGTGAATCTCTGTCAAGAGTGAACAGTGTGGAGAGGTCATAATAGCAATAGCCGCTGCGTTCCTCATCATGTGACGGGTATTAAAACCCTTGATGTTCGCAACTATTGGAAACCCATCGATTGTGAGACCTCATGCGCTACGTGTAAGGTTTCAACAGTTCGAACATCTGAAAATATTACATCATTGCTAAAATAAAAAACGAATTAACATCACATCTTAACGATGTTGACATACTTTAGGACTTAATACATATAGCACATGGTGAAATCTATGATATTTACACCGAAACATGTGGTTTCCTGTATAATACAGTATACAGGAGTGCATTAATAACTTATCAGCCCTGGATAGTTTACTTCTCTCTTGTATGAGAAGAATGAGTGCTGCTGAATCAAAATATGCCGAAAAATGGTTTAGTTGTTGCTGAGGCATTTATACTTAATCCTTTTAAAGGAATGTTGAATCTTAGAGAGATATATAGAAAACGTACCCAACTGAATCTATGTTCTCTGATTAGATGAATTAATATATTTAAAAATAAACTTATATTTTTATTGTAAAACATATGTTTTTTATGTATTTATATAACACTTCTTTTTAAATGAAAATTATATGTTATAAAATATGAAAACTTGTTTTAACTTCCCTCCTATGTTCGAATTATTGACTACATTGATGAATGATGGCTGTTTAATTCGTCTGGGTTGTTGTTAATGTAGGCAATACTTTCGCTGGTCTGTATGAAATTTACACACGGTTATGGCAAATTTTTGTTACATATCACCATGTTAATGTAAAATTAACATTGTTATGTCTCTAACATAACATAACATTGTTATGTTAAGAAGACACGCTTGACAAGTGTGAATCAATCGTTGGTTTTTGGATGGTTATGTTAGTTACTTTACTGGGTAGGAGGGTGGGAAGGGTGGACGTTAACCATTTATTCCTGTCTAAGATGGGCTAAGTTTCTCGTTGTAGGTTAATATTCATAGTTCATATGATGCTAAGTAAGCTTTTATTACTGTGAAAACTTTGTTACGTAGCATATATTGTCTGATCTTTGTAAAAAGAAACTTATTTTTATGTTTGTTTATCCAAAAATGATACTCAAAATGTGACCTAATCAAATAGATCAATAGATCAACAGATGGTCAGAGGGATGGTTGGATGTGGCTGGATGGTGGTTTAATTTAGTGATTTACTGCTTTAGGATGTGTAAAAACGCAAATTTTTTAAGGTATGATAGCATAAGAAAAGAATAAGAAATTTTTATTTTTTAGTTATTTATTTATTTTAATTTTTTTTTCTGATGGTTGGCTGAAACATTAATTTTCGAAATCTTACAGACCCAATAACATAACATAAGGCCACCAACATATCGATATCATTACACTAATATTTAATAAACTCAGCACTGCACCGGAGCCAGCACCAGGGGGCAGCTGTCAACTCCTACTCCTCCTTTCTCATTCTTCTTCACTTCCTCATTCTTCTTTCCTCCTCATTCATCTTTCATCCTTCTTCATTCCTCCTTTGTTTTTTGCACTCTGTGCTCTTTTTTTTCAGTCGGACCCCCTCCATGGGGGTCCTAGAACCCCCTATACGGACTTATAACCAACCTAATATTCGAACTCTACGACCTCAATAACCCTTATAAAGACACCACATTGTTGTATACGACTGTTTTAACTCGGCACCGCAGGTGGCTCCAGCACCGGGGCGAGCAACTCATCAGATCAAACATACCAAGTATTTCTAGAAACTCAACTTTGAATCCTCCACGCAAATTTCAGCCCATTACGAACACTTCGTATTTTTAAGGTGGGGTGGCGGGTCCCCTCTTCGGGGACCACGGGGACGTAACATGGTCTACGACGAGGTTACCTCCCCCATCTAACACCCCTCCAAAATTTAACCCGATACGATAACTCACTCTAAACCATGTAGATATATATCGAACTCAGAAACCATGCGAAGAAGCAACCACGGCGGAATCCGAAGTCGGAGTGCGTAAAAAACGATCCCTTAAAGGGATCGTTTTTCGACTCAGATTCGATTTCCTCGGAAATCGAATCTTCGCGAATAATAATAAATAATAATACTGTATGTGTTAACAACGCGCACATATTATCTACCGGACCCTGCGTCGGTGGCGGTGATGCGGCCCGAAACCGTGCCTGAAGCCTTGGTCGGAAGGGGTGCCGTAACCGAAGGCAGAGACGGTGCTAGCTGCTGCGACTTGTAGAAAGGAGTCTCAGGGGGTGAACCACAGCAGACACAAAAAAGTCTCTAAAGGAGACTGAATCGGATTCGAACGCAATGCAAGACGCTGAGGAATGAGGAGACGCTGAAGGGACGAAGGTACACTAGAAATTGGAGTTTTAAAACATCTAAGCGAAAGTGTTAGTCTCCTTCCGTGCCAGGAAAGCGATCTGGTCTTTCGAGCCTAATTAAAAATGAATCAATAATAATAATGGGTATTGTGTATGTGTGTGCGCGGCGCGCTCGCGCATTGCGAGAATTCGCACGCGTCACAGCTAATCGCGGCTGACGCAGCGAGCACTGCACGTGTCCCATCGACGCTACGACATACATAACTCATCGTTAGCGCCCTATAAACTCATACATGCTGCAGATCTACTGACACTTATCAGAGGGCGTAAGCGCAATATCGGAGCGTACCTCGACAGTGCTCTCGGTGTGTCGCACCGACAGCCTCTCGTTGAAACTACATCTCTACAGACGTTGATATAATTATCATACAGAGAATTCAGCTCTTCTACCGTATCCTCTAACTGTACATAGTACCACTTACAGCGTCTCTCATCCGTCCACGCGTCTTGCCATTAGTCTGTTCGAGAATCCTATATCCGCACTAGTTACATGTCATCCATCGAAAGAGGAGTCTGGAGGATCCCAAATTGTGTCGCAACTACTATGATCTTAGTCTATATGATGGTTATATATATATATTCATAATCATAATATATATATATATAATACTCTATATATATATATATCATATTCCGAGTGTAATATTATTTTATATTATTATAATATTATAATATACTAAATGTATATATCGTATACTCAATAGACTAAAGCTAGCATACCATATGAGTATTACTTACTCTGTACCTATTTATATATTACCCCTACCCCGATTATAACCTCATATATATGAGGCCATATATATATATATAGTCATGAATATATTAATTCAGACTCTCAGGAGTAGCATTATAGACTTTATATATACTATACGAGTTTATATTATTATCATAATGAGGATGATACCTAGATAACTAATTATATCTTATAATCCGAGAGATCACGACGTATATACAGGTATGATCCTAGTAGTTGATATTACTTATGTGTATACGCTATAGCGTTGCGCATTACTACAATAATACATATTTAATTAATTATTATTATATACAGTGCGTATCGTGCGATGAGATATGATTTTCACAATAGGAATATCGAATTCTTGAGTCGAAAAACGATCCTTGTAAGGGATCGCTTTTTTACTGCACTCTTGCAGAGCTGTCAGGTCACCAGCATAAACCGCCGATGAGTGAGTGAAGTAATGTGATGCTGTCGGAACTTTCGTTTTGACAAAATGAGCGGACAAGAAAACTTGTGCGCAGAGAGAACTACGCGAGTGGTTGAAATTTTGTGTAAATCTTCGGCCGGCATCAGTGCAAACCCATTCGCGAACATTCCAAGATACTATTTGGGAGGTATCGATAATCAATGGACGTCGACTAAGCGATAACAAAAGTTGTGAGTATTTGACCAGCTTCAACTTTGATCCGCGACATACGGGTGCCGAGAGAGAGCGGCAGGCGCTCTCGACATCGACTCACTCAACGATAAGAGATCGTCTATGTGAACCAGAGGTGTGTGACGTCCCGAGGATTCGTCGATACACTATCAACTTCTAGGGCTTGCAGAAGGAGGTTGGGTGTCACCAATTGGATCATTTATCATTAGAATGAAGGATTTTGGGCTTCAGAGAACTCACGAATAGGATTCGCTATCAAAGCTGCTAAGATGAGAGCCAGGAAAGCAACGCCGTGAATCTCAGCAAAGTTCGCACCATAGCTGCTAACGATTGAGCAGAAGCAACGCCGTTTGAAAATTGCACAGGACATGCTGGAGACTATGAATAGCAATACCAATTTCCTTATCACAGTGATCACTGTCAAAGGGTCCCGAGTTTATGGGTCCGACCCAGAAAATAAGTTGCAGTCATCACAATGGAATCATCCAACATACCCAAGTCCAAAGAAAAGCAAGGGAGGTCACCCAGAGGTTCTGCGTCACCTTCGTGATGCTGTGCGACGAAAACGGCTGAATTTGTTGGCAGCGAGCAATTGGCAGCTTCATCACGATAACGCTCCTGCCCATTCTTCAGATGTGATAGAGTTTCCTGGCCAAACACAACATACCTGTACTTCGTCAGGCTCCTTACTCTCCCGACATGGCTCCGTGTGACTTCTGGCTTTTCCCCAAGCTGAAAATGCCCCTCAAAGGGATCAGATTTCAGTCCAGAGAAGACATTATGCGGAATGCGACGGACCAGCTGCGTGCCATCCCAAATGAGGCGTTCCAGCGCTGCTTCCAACAGTGGCAGAACCGTTGGGAGACGTGTGTGGCAGCCCAAGGGGATTACTTTGAAGGAGATTAGTGTAAGTTTGTTGTATCTGGATACGAGTATTTTTTATGAACAAAGGTCGGATACCTTTTTGAACACACCTCGTATATATATATATATATATATATCATATATTTAAATATATATATTTATATATATTTATTTTAGATATATATATATATAATTTTGTTAATACATTATATATAAATTGTATAGATACTATATATGATATATATATATATATATAGTATATGTGTGTGTGTGTGTGTGTGTGGTGTGTGTGTGTGTGTGTGGTGTGTGGTGTGTGTGTGTGTGTGTGTGTGTGTGTGGGTGTGTTATAAATTAAATAGGGATTAAAGTTATTTTCAATATAAATGACTCTCATTCAAACAATAGTTAAAGCCTTTCAGAATATTCTTTCATAAAAGGTAAATGTGAAGGATGGAAGTGTGCCAGATATGGTGAAATTTATTGTTCTGTGTTGCCAGATCAAGTTGAATATTATTTTTACGGGCTCGCAGATCAAGTTTAATTACGGAAAGTGTCTCCCATCAAAAATTTTCCGGAAATATAAGTTTTAAATTTGTCAAATATATTGGAAAATTTATTTAACATTGGAGATTAAGGGGGTAATTAGGTTATAATTGCGATATTAATAATATAATTAATTGATGTTGACATATTGAGTAAATAAAATAAATTAATTGATGTTGCCATGCCGTGGTCTCTTATCGTTCTGAAAATTTTCAAAATGTAAACTTTTTCTTAACATTACTAATCTATTATTTTAATCTGTGATATTTTTATATATATATAATATATATATATATAAAAAAAAAAAAAATATATATATATATATATATATATTATTATATATATAATGTATATATAGTATATATATATATATATATATATATATATATTATGATATAATTAATAATCATATATATATATTATATGATATAATATAATCATATACTATATCTGCTCGTGAACGGTGGTGTTTATCTGTAAAATAATATATATATATAGTATATATGTATAATATCTTGATATTAATATATAATAATCTTTAATAGTAGAGGATTATATACCTACCAATTCCGGCATATATATATATATATATATATATATATTATATATATGACTGGTCCCTTTTATATAGAGGTGAAATTTTTTTCTTCGAGAATAAAAGGTAGGAACCCGGTAGACTTGTTTCCATTACATGTTAAAGGAAATCAGTAAAAAATTTCAGATCAATGGGATAATATTAACCGTGCCCCCATCCGAGGTTTAAAGGTTTGAAAATATAATTAAATTTTAATCTTTATTGATATCAATTTTTAACATGCTTAACATATCGAAAAGACATAATAGCAGAAAATGTTCATAATTTTTTGAATATAGTAATTGAATGTGCATTCGTACACCTACAATATAATCGGAGAATTAAAACTTAACCTATTATTTTTTCATTTTCAGTATAGCACGGGTATGGCCCGGGCATGAACCGGCTATGTGTTTCGATAGTTTTGCACAACCTTAAATAAAAAGAAGAAAAATTAATTTACATTACGTATTTAGTTCCAATTACCAAAAATTTATTTAAAAACATTTAAAATTATATGAAATATATAGATATGTATTACAAATTTACACAATGATAGATTTTATAATTATTAGTTACCTAGTTTACCTGTAAAACAAATTGTTGTTAAATTCTTCCATTAATTTTCCTTCTTTCTGCTGTGTCGTTTACCACCCTTAAGGAAGCTACAACTTCTCTTCCTTTCATGTAACTTTCTTGATTTTTTCAATCAACAGGATCAGTTTGTTGGGGTTTTTGAGAAAGACCAAACCTGATAAATATATTCTGCGCCCTGATGCTAATTAAATCTAAAGGAACATTTTTATTTAGGAAATATTCCAAATCATCATCCTTGATAAACAGTTTCTTTCATTATTCTTCGACTTGATGTTCGGTATCCGTGATTTCAATAGTTTGTGAGGGTATGCGTTGTTTTATTAATGTCTGGGCTATCTTTCTTCTCATGTCATCGTTTATTGTTTCATCATATATGAAAAAGGCTGCACATTCCTCACTTAAATACCATGAAAATGGCTAATAATTATAGTATGAATTGGTTCTTCAACAATAAATTTATCGAGGATTTTTGTATTCAAAAAGATTTTTTTAAGAGAATCAATATCATTCATGGGAGCTTCAATTGGGTTTGTAGTAGTAAGCCATGTTTTCACATAACATTTTGTTATAAAGCAACATATTCGTTTTAGTGCTTTCTCCTCCATTGGTCTTAATTTAAATTGTTTTCTAAAGAGATATATTTTTAAGCAATATATTGATTTTCCCACCCATCTCCCTAAGTGATATGCTCCTAGTTGCCGGAAATGTATTCTGCGTGATGGACTATTACCTAGATAAACTATTGTTATTTCCAAAAATTCTTGATAATCGTGACGATTTTGATGCTCTTTAATTTCATTTTAGACATGCTCTAAGATCTCATTTACATCATCTTTTAATATTGTTCTTAACTCTGTATCTGCCTCCCATATCAAATATTGTGCGTTGTTAATATTGTTCCAAGTTTTTTAAAATCTTTTAACTGAAGGAATCTCTGGCCCTTTAGTGGGTGAAAGTTGTGCTTCCCTGAAAACTCCCTGCAATACAATTTCATAAACATGGTGTCGACAAGTAAAAAACATGATATCACGGTTTAGTTTTCGTTAGAGACGATAACATGAGCTGTTTATCCTCCCTGTATTACTGGTAGTTGTGTCAAAAACAAAAGCTTGAACACTGTCCAGTAGTGACAATTCCTGTAGTGTATCATATACAGATTATAGTATCTCTTTACGTGTTCCTGATAAAAGTTCTGGAACTCCTAGAAGTTGTTCTACGTTGAAAGCTGTTGCAATCACTGTGAGTCGATCAACTGGCTTTTTTCCGGTAATATCAGGGAGCATTTTAGAATTCCAGTGAACATCTACTTAGTTTAATTTCGAATCGTCAAATTTAGATCTAACTAACTAATTACGAAACTTTTCTCTAACCCTTTTAATGAACATGCGGCCGATGACACTCTGTCTGATTTAAATTTAGTGCCTCAACGCAAGCTGACAAAATATGAACAGCATCTTTATCGCTAACTTTATAATTATCAAGTGCTGCTGAGAGTCTAGTTGCAAATATTTTTTTCCTATCTCGCTTGGGTGAGACATGAGTACTCCGGAACGACACATCACTTTCTATTTCAGCATATTCGTCGATATCTGATGTACCTGGATTGCTAGTTGATTGAATAGTCTCTGTTGTAGTTTCTATCTTGCAGTCTTGAGTTTCGCTATCCTGTGAGTAGTTTGGCCGCAGTTTGACCGCCTACAGCTTTTTCTCAAAAAGTATAAGAGATATTTGCTTTAAACTTGGAATATAATCTATATATGGGATAGATGGTGGAGGGACGAAAAGTCGGTGTAAATTTAAAAGTTCTGTAGGATGTATGAATAGAGGGGGGTCCACCCCCGAGGGTGGACCACCGTATTGTCGCCTTACGCCTTTGTGTGGCTTGATCTGCGTGGATGAGTTTAGGCCTAACGAGAGTTAGGATCGAGCGTGATGACGTAATCTTGGCGCGATTATTATTATTATTTTTATTATTATTATTATTATTACTTCTGAGTTGGTTAGGTTCGAGTGTGATGACGTAATCTCTGCGCGCTGAGATTACGTCAGCGCGCGAGAGCGCCCATCCACCTTTACATATTATTATTATTAGGCTGAAGAAGTGGAAACACTTTTGATTTGTTTTAAAACCTCTTCTACATATCCTTCGTCACTTTCTGCATCTCTTCCTGCGTCAGCGTCTTGCATAGCGTTCGATTTCAATTTTCCATCCCGATTCCGCATGCGACACTGCATTCATGCCCTTTGTTTCGTGTCTTTAGCGTTTGCTTCTGCCGCTGCAGCAGCAGCAGCAGCTCCGGGTCCGCCGCACCGTCCGGTTCCGGGCCTCGATTCCAGTTGCGGTTCCGGTTCAGCCTCCGATTCCGCGTCCGCATCACTGCCCCTACGCGGGGTTCCGGTAGATAATTATAGGAATCCTAAAAAGCTAGTTTGGTTTTTCCGGCATTTGTTTCGTAAATTTTATTATTATTATTATTATTATTATTATTATTATTATTATTATTATTATTATTATTATTATTATTTATTATTATTATTATTATTATTATTATTATTATTATTATTATTATTATTATTATTATTATTATTATTATTATTATTATTATTATTATTATTATTATTATTATTATTATTATTATTTTACAATTATTATTAATTCATTATTAATTATATTATTATTATTTATTAATTTATGTATTTAATTTTATTAATTATGTATTAATTATTATTATTATTATTATCGTATTATTTAATTATTCATTATTTATTATTATTAATTATTATTATTATTATTATTATTATTATTATTAAATTTGTTTATATTTTTATTATTTTTATTAATTATTATCATAATTATCATAATGAATCATTAATCATCATCATATCAATCAAGTCAATCTATCTATTCAGCTATCCATCATCGATTATCATGCATTCATCATCCATCATGCATCATCATGCAATCATCAATATCATCCACCATCATCATCATCATGCATCATCATCATCATTATTATTATGTATTATTAATTATTATTTATTATTCATTATTATTATTATTATTATTATTATTTATTATTAATTATTATTATTATTATTATTATTATTATTATTATTATTATTATTAATTATCATTAATTATTATTAATAATAAATATATATATATATATATATTAATTATATATTATATATAATATATATTATATATTATATATATAATATATATATATATATATATATATATATATATATATATATATATATATATATTTTGTTGTCGTTTTTCTTAATGTTGTTTTTTACTATGAAATGAGAGTTTTCGAGGAAATGATACATAGACATTTACCTTAAAACCGGTTCTCCAATGTCACTGGAAAAAGTGAATGTCATTCTCGAGGTCGTTTCCGCATATTCCTATATAATTAGGAAAGTGAAGTCATTGTTGCTCAGAAACAGCTGAGTCCAGTGTTGAGTGAGATTTTTTAAAAAACATTCTGGTCCAAACATAGAAACTATTTTCAGAAAAATTTTAAGGTAATTATTTATTTATTTTAAATATTATTTTTTATCACCTTAATGTGTTTGTGTTTTTATTTCTATTGCTAAAAAGTGTCTCCAAACTTACAAATATTTTTATTATTGTATTCAATATTAATTGTAGTTATATATATATATATATATATATATAATATATATATATTTATATATATTATATATATATATATATATATATATATATATATATATATATATATATATATATATATATATATATATATATATATATATAATATGTATTATATATTATATTATATATATATATATAGCAACTCCAATATAACTTTGTAAACATTTTAATTTATAGTTCGTACTTATGCTAAGATTTGCGCGAGCAAAATTTTAGCATAAGTCAAGTGAAATACTATATTAAACCCGTCATTTTGAGATACTCCTTCAGATCAGTATAAAGTCAGTCAGATCAAATTATTAAGATACAGAAGAAAGAAAATCCCACTCAAGATACTCTCTTCAGAAATCCTCCCGGCAAGAGCGATAAACTTCAAGGAAAAGGCTGCGACTTGAATTCCGATCACAAATTTTCGCCGCTAAATGAAGAGTCTGAGGCAAGTTCGAAAAAACGCACTGGAAAAGGCTGCGACTTGCAATTCGCCTACAAAGAGTATCTCAACAGAAGGGACTTTTGTTACTTTTATATTTTCATTGCGTATTTTACTTATGTTAAATAAAAACATCATTTCAAATATGGATTTCTAATTTACCAACCTCTTATATAGGGTGCCTTGCTCTTAAAGAAGTCACCAACTTAGCAAGTCAACGCCTATATAGAAGTGCGCACAGAGGATGGTGACCCGGAGTAGAACACACCAGAACTTCCAATCAATGCTTCTCGACTACTCAAAAACACCAAAAAAAAAAA
>JABUQX010076927.1:0-10000 GCA_015478945.1 Trachelipus rathkii
GGACCGTAACAATTAATATCTCTATGACAAATTACAAACTAAGGGTTTGAAATGGTCTCATCGTGTACAAATTTCGCAGATAACCACTAACTTAAATCCCATACAAAAACAGGGAGCGCAAGTTTTTAATACTTTCATTTAGTCATATTATAAAAGTTTTAATAATATAATTCTGTTATGGCACTTCCTGTAGTCATTTATATATCGCTTAAGAATAAGTGCAGTACCAACTCTCTACTTTGTTCAAAATCTGTTATAAAGAATTTAACTTTGCTTACGTCATACTAAATAAGCTTTCGAAACATATGCAATTTCACTTTATATATGTTATACGTTAACTATATCTAATTTCTAATTCGCGACTCAATAATTCACTCGGGTGATAAATTCAATACTAGTTGGTGTGTCAAATATCTCTCGAATGACTATAGCTCACCACTTTTAACTATTAATATCAATCACTTGCAATCGGTTATTATGCATTTTTCTTAATAAATGTATACCAGTTAAAGATTACATTATGACATTTTTAGACACACTTCTATATTTTGTGAGTTAATAATTATTATTCAACCAGGGATATTGTGCTTAATTCTTTATGCCAATCGGTGATTTTTGCCGACACATCAATCTCTTTTCAGCCTTTATATTCATCAAAATTAGTAAATATCATTTTAATTTACTGGTCCTATATATATTAGCTAAACCAATTTAAAGGTAGTGTATACACCAATATGTATAATTACTTCCTTTTTTTAATTGCACACATAATCAGATACATTTGGTGAGCTTTTATAAGTCAAATGACGTCTCTATATTAATATGAATCAAAGATCTCTTCTCAGCCTAAGACAATAATTTCATTCATTGAAAACAATCTCCGATTCAAAATTAATAAATAAATTAGCAGAAGAGAGTTGCAGATTATTAGAACAAAAATTTTTATAAGCAACTTCAGAATTTACAAAGTAAATAGATCAATAAATTTGTTACAAATTTGTTATTTCAAGATCATTCATTTCCTGTGTATGAAATATTTATCATAAAAAAAAGAATAAAAAACATTTCTTTATTAAAAGAGTATAGTAGGTAATTTATGAGACTTGAACGAACATTTATCTCCACAAACTTACTCCGCTTTTTCTTCAACCCAGTCGCTAACTTAAACTATGTGTGTACCTTTAAAATTAGAAGATAAGTATTTCTATAATCCTTCGATTGTTCTTACAGCTATAAACTCATTATCACATGTATCCTACAAACTCTATATCTCAACTTTAATATCTCTATCAATACTCTCCCACCACTTTTTTTAAAACACAGATGGTTCATACATCATACACTTTTTTCAATACTCTGTGGTCCCAGAGAAAAGTAACATCTTCCAGGTACTATCACTAATGGCACACTATCTTCGCAATCTTTCTCATTTGAGGTCAAAGAACGCTCTTCTTTCCTCGTTTTCTCTCATACACTGAGGTTCTTTCACCTCGCGGTCTGATCCGCTATCATCATGCGTGGCTTTTTGCCTAGTCCGATGGATTATGTCCAATTATCTCTTCGGGTACTGTATTGCTCTCCATCTTTATAGGAATAATCTCAAATTCTCTATAAAGCGCCTTGTTCATCACTCTTATCGCCAGCCTCCTGAAAATAAGCTGCCGGAGAAGTGCATTTCTTCGGATTTACGAAAAAGAAATAAACTTCTTCACATAAAGCATCCTTTAAAATACTTTTTTCTGTGAAACTGATAATTTCGTCAGAGCTTAGTGCAATAAATCTCGTTGAGCACACGCTCTCTTTCCATCTGGATATATCATTAGTCGTGGAGAGCAACGCTCACTCATTTCATTACTTTTCCTCCACTGGCATCTGATAGTACACACGCACCAGATCCATTTTGCCCAGTTAGTATGGTACGAGGTTTGAGTCTCTACTCCTTCGTCTCGTCCATTGACCATTTTCATCCCATCCTGGTGATCTATCATAATCTCACTTTTCAGCGTTACCCCAGATCCTGCCATTTTCAGGGTTTGAGAATTATCACTCTCTGCAACCTGCTCCACCATGCAAAACCAGTATTCCGATTTTTCCTTAGAGGCTATATTTCATTCCCATACTATACTATAAAACTACACAATTCTGACCCTCTTCCACAGCACATCACTAGGGATATCCTAACTCTTTCCACTGTCTTTCTAAACCTCTTTTTTGTTTTTAGGGCCATGACGAAGCTTAGATAAATATCGTATTATCATGAGCGCAGTATTGAAGATTCTCCTAAGGGAGTAATGATAGTCGGGCTAGTTGTTAGCAAAAATAAATTAGAACGCAAACTACGAAATTCTATTCCACTCGCAAATCCTCTTCCTATATTCTCCTATTCTCCATAAACTCCTAAAGAGGGGTTATTATTCGCCTTCTAGAGATTCGCAATATTACCTTCTGCTAATTCTCGCATTCTCATCAATCAGACACTATATCACTCTTTAGTCTCTCTCTATAATCTCTATTGCACACTCCGTGTGTAGAATCGTGGCATGACGACGACCGGAGGTCGAGCCTCGTGGTATTACCTCCTGATCAGGTAAGGCTAATATATACACTACTTTCTCTACCACTTATGGCTATAAGAGTCAGTGATTCCCTCTCGATTATGCTCATTAGGTGAGAGATAAGTATTCGCAACTCAGTTGTCAATATTAATCTCTCCATCCCAAAGTATCCGTTATATTCCGAGGTCTTGTCTGTCCTTAACGTGTGCTTATCTTATATATATCTAAAGTTAGATTTTAGCCTAGCATTTAAATCTATACCGGTCCGACTCTTCTAAACTTACATAGTGTACTTTTTTTGATCTTCTTGACATAGTACTTCAAATATTGTCAATTTCCTCTTCTCAGTGCACGTGTAATATATACTCGAACATTCTCAGTCATGCAGCTCCAGTCTTTCCGTCTCAATATCACGCAGGAGCAAATTAAACATGAACCACCGATTTCTTCCTCATTCTCATCGTTTGACCTCCGAGTTCCCCTATAATCAACAATCTAGTAATTATAGCATAACTACTTATCGTACGTATTGCCCAACCACATCACCCCTATTTCTATGACTACTATTAATTCCCTCTCACTCTCGCTTCTTTTTTCCAACATCAGGCACCTTTTGGTAGATAGAGTTATTTTCATCCTCTTTAATTCTATATCGGATTGAATGAGGGTCCATTTTAACTCTCAATCTCTATCTTTACATTGTGCATCACCATTATCCTTTCTCCTTTTTTCCTTACCTCTATACTCTCAGATCATTCAAATAAATTTTTTCTCTTCTTCTCCCCTCGCTATTTCATATTTGCATACTCTATTTAACCCAACTTCTTCTAATGATTAAAACATTGCTTAATATTCCCACCTTCTGGGTCGACATCTGCACACTTGGTTCTTTTATTTTTATTTAAAAACTATATTTTTATCATTAAACCAACTTGAGTTGTTCTCAGACCTATCATTTCCGTCCATCCTAATTCCAAACCATTTTCAATACCTTTATCACTTTTCTCGTTACTCCTCTTTTCTGGACCATTGTTCCTTAACTCCCGCCATTACCAAGCTTTCAATCACTCAAGACCAATATCTTTCGGTCTCACCTATAGCAAAACACTTGCCGCATCATGAAAATTTCAGCTTTTCACTCATTTGTCTCTTGGTTGAGTGACTTATAAATATCAACTTTTCACCTTTAACTCACATCCCCATACCGTTATAAATCCTCAGTTCATACATCTGACATTTCCCACCTTAGTTATGCTTTTACTACTTTTTTTCTCTATCATCTTATACTACGATCAGGATGAATAATCATAACTCTGTAATCCATTCCATCAACCCTTTTAGTCCTACTATCTGATAACCATAACCTCTATGAGGCCCTCTATATACACAAGAATTCGTGGGGCTACCCACACCAGTATAATATAACTTCGTCTCTCATGTCTAACTATCAATAACATAGAACTCACCTTCTTATTTCCATTACTAATAAATTATCCTCACTCCAATCTTTTACTTTCCCTCGCCTAAAACTCTTTTGGTAACCCTATATCCCGGCTTCAATGTATTAATAACCTATATATATTATAATATTAATTATAACTTATAATTATATATATATATTATCACTCATTTAATAATTTACCAATCTTGGAAAACTTATATCATTTCTGAAATCTTCCCGGTAATATTTCCCATATATAAATCATTTACCTATCATACGCACATTTTATTAATACCTACTATCAACTAGACCATACACATCCTATACAGTTAATTCAATCTAAAGCTCTCATACTTTTTATAGTTACTCAATACCTATACTATATTCCTAGATATATATATAAACCTTAAATTAAGTATTAGTGCAACTTCATACTACTCAGGTAATACCATATAGCTGAAAATACATCTCGACACTATACAAATCCACATTTTACCGATACAAACTAATAATTCAGTATACCCTTCCTCACCTATAGCTGATTATAAAGGGTCCACTACGTATACTACAGTACTGTATACGCATACAATTATATAACTGGCTCTGATTTCCCCGGCGCAGTTTCCCTTACCTGATTAAATTCATGACCCACTACTTTCTTGTTCATTCACAACTTACATTCCTATTACCACTCTATACACCTACAGCGTACCATTTAGTAGTCCAACATACATTCCATACCCAATTCGCACTAAACCACCAGGAACTTACATTTTGATTCATTTGCGTCATCCCAGGTTGTCTTACTCCCCAACACCTACCAGCCACGTGCCCTACCTTTCGCCACATAACTGTAACAGGTATTTCTAGGGAAAACCTGCAACATCCTCGAATAATGACCCTCAGTCCCACACATTCCCGCATACAGTTTTTCTTAACATTTACACCCTTGCCTGACAATCTCTTAACCAATGATCTATCCCTCCAAATCTCCTACATCCCGGCCCTTTGAGGGTCTGTGGGCTCTGTGCAAATGGCCCACTTGCCCACAACTAAAACACGCACCATTTTGCCCATCTACATTTCTGAATCAAATCCATCTTAACCACACCTAAAACACTTTCACATCCAATACCCGCCTGCATTCCTTTCTGTTTCGCATGTCTATTCAATATTCTCCTCTCACATTCCCTTGATTGTACCCAACATTCTCTCTCACGTTCATATTACCAACCGGTGTTCTACTTGCACTCATCGCATTCGTACCTCCTGCATTCACCTGTCTTTCATTTTCCACCCCCATAGAAATCTTCTAAAAACTTAACCATAACTTCATAAGGATTGGCCCTAAGAGCATCCCTATAAGACTTATACTTATAAAACATAACTGGTGAGGCCCTTTCATTCATTCCCCTACCACTGTACACATCATGCCTCTCATACTCCTCTTTATCTTTCATTCTTTTCAAACTCACGATCTTCTACAATTTCTAACACATCCCTCCATTGCAATCGTTCCCTACTCCCGTCATTTTCTCTTTCCGCCCTCCGCATTTTATAAACTCCGCTCACTGGAGAGGGAATTGTCTCCAAGGAATTTTCTTCATTAACATCTTATTTTCCATTTATCCCCTCATTCCCAAACTTCACTCGAGCTATGTTTCCAACCTATGCGCATAATTATCTAATCTTTCATTCTTTCTCTCCTTGCCCTAATAAAAGTTATTCACCTGTCTATACTTTACACCCCCTTTAACTCTTTCAAACTGTTCCAACATCCTTTATCTTTACTACTCATACTTCGCCTCACCACTCAGATCGCCTTGTAAAAAAATCAAAACATTCTCCCTTCCAAAACTCACCTAACTCTTTAACCCAAAAACCTTAATTTTCATCAAATTTTTTTTTTACAATAGCTCTCATACTCTCTAAAAAAATTCACCACACACATCCTTAGTACCATATACATTATACTTTATTAATCTTCGGAATGTCCCTGATAAGGACGCTACGTGCTACCTGGACATCAGCCGCGCTCTCAGAGTCTTCAGACATGGTGTCTTCACCTTCAATTCAGTTGATTCCTATGATGTCTGTATATAATAAAGAATCTATACTCTTACCTTTTGCTATCACTCTTCTTTCATGTCTTCTATGCTGGGAGTCCTTCTTCTTCTTCTCTTTTTTCTTTTCTTCTTTCTCCCTTCTTTTCTATTTTTATCTTCTTTCATTTTCTCTTTAATCATATCTCTCTCCAAACAATAGCCATTCAACTTACAAATCTTGATCCTCAATTCTCAAAACGCAATCACGCTCCCTTCTGGTAAATCTAAGCTATCTTCGGGAGTAGAGGTTTGCTTTCATTCGCGTCCGTTTCGTTCCAATCTCTTTTGCAAACCTCTTATTTAGTATATCATCCATTCATTCTTGCTTCCATTCTCATTTCCATTTGTTTTTCTCTCTCCTGCATTCCTTCTTCCATCTCTCTCACTCAGTCTTATACAATATAAGCTCCTCTTTCTTCTTTTCTTTCTTTCTTGAATGCTTCTTTCAGTCCCTCCTCTAGTCTATCTACTTCCAATCCCAATCTCACTTCCTCAGGCGTAGCCATCTTACCTGCTATCGTCTATGTCCCCTTGGTCTTTCGTCCAGACGCCCCACGTTGGGCGCCAGAAATATGTCGTGGTTTTGACGCCAACAACTATCTCATCAATGGTCGTGGGTCTGAAAACGAAAAACCAGAAACAACCAAATATAAAATGAACACAATAAACACAGTGAACAAATTAAATGAAACCCCTTAACAACTCACAGAAAAAATAATGAAGTTTATATTGAACAAAAAAACAACCACCAAGGTCTTCTCACCCCAACGTATAATACACACAAACAAGGGTACGTTGAAAGGTAAGGGATTAAATAATTAACTTAAATCTACTTATTAAAAAAAAACCACACCAGACACAAAATCAATGGCCTTACCAACCCCCACGGTAAGGGTACGTTAAAGTCAAAATAAATTTCCTTAATGCCTGAAATAATAAATATTCCCTAATTACTAAATACCTGTAAACCATATTAATCGCAACCTGTTTTTGAAAGTTTTTTTCTTTTACAATTTACTCAATAGCCCTCCCTTTTTCACTATCTTCTTCAAAATAAATAGTCCGTTTCCTAATCAGTAATCCCTTTTCTATTTTAAATTCATATAGATTCATTCTTTTTTCTTCTAGTTTTATTTTTTCACAACTTTCATGTGTTATTTTCAATTAATTTTTCTTGTTTCCTGTTTAATTTTCTTTTCTTTACCTAATTATACTAATTTGTCTTTACAAATCAATCTGTTCATACTCTTCTATATCTTTTCAATCTAATTATTTTACCTTATTATTATTATTATTATTATTATTATTATTATTTATGTATTCTAAATAAATTATCATCTCTATATTATTATATTAATTATTATTTATATGATACCTTATTATTAATTATTATTTTATCTATTAATTATTATTATTATTATTATTATTACTATCCTCTTGTACCCAAGATTATTAATCTGTTATATATTATTTCTATTTTTGGTCGGCAGCATACAACTTCAAAACGATTATCTTTCTTTTTTACTCGACCTCAACGCCACAGTATTTAACTGGTTTTCTGGACTTGCTAGTCTGGCAGCCAGAGACGCTCTTTGAAACATCTGGAAAAATAAGGAATAGGGACACGCGAATAATTGATAAACCTGGCTATGACAGATTGAGATAGAGAGATAGAAGTACTGACTATAAAGGTATTTAAGGGAAGATAGAAGGAAGGAGGCAATAAACCGGCTAAACCGATTGAGATAGAAGAGATAGAATACTGATAAGGAAAATTTAAGGGAAAGGATAGGAAAGGAGGCGAGATTAACAATAGATGAAGAGAGAAAGTGGCAGTTTGTAGAAACTGGTAGAAACACAAGATAGAGAAGATGTAATAATAAAGTTTTGATGAGAGAAATTTGTAAATTGATTGGGAAGGGTATTTTCCTAGAAAATTCGAAGAAGGAAGTACATTGGGAAATGTATATTAATACTCTCACGTCATTAAGGCAATACCTAATTTAGGTTTCAATTCATTGTAGATTAAAGTTTTTTTTATTTGTTTCATTGGTATTTGGAATATTTTTGGATCGGTATCGTGTCGCGCTTACCCTTGTAGTGGTGAAGGTGCTTACTTTAGGGCGGTTCAACCTATGCTGTGGTAAGTATTTTTTAAATTTATATTTTGTGTGGGTTTTAGTGGTGTTTTTGCGTTTTGACTTTTCTTCCTGAGTTATTGCTCGTTTTATTATTATTGTTTGTTTTGTTCTTTGGTTTTCTTTACAAAGGCAATCCCAACAGACCCTCAATGAGATAGTTCGTGGCCTCCAATTTTAGAGTTGTGTACTGTGAAAAAAGGCATAAGTGTGAGATTAAAAGAAAGTGTATTAAGATGGCTTTGTCATATGAACAGGATGTTTGATTGATAGTCGTATTGGTTAAGTGCATTAGTGATATATTGGTGAGTGACGCTTTGGGAATTGACTGGCTGGGAGATTGATAAAGTGGAATGAGTCAGTAAAGTAATGAGTTTGGCAAAGGCGAGAAGAAAGGAGCATAATAGGGATGAATGGCAGAGCTTTGTGAATGGGTACGGTTGTCGGTCTTGGCAAAGGGTGAACTACACTTGAGAGATAGACCCAGGTGAGTGGTCCGTCTCATGATTAGTACAGCCCTAGGGTGTTTATTTTTTTTTACTGCGATGAGCTCTTAATTAAGGGTATGGAATAGATGGTAGGGGGAGTGGGCTTTCCTTTCGACCTACTTCATGTTCTTTTACTATTTTTCTGTTTCTGGTGTATGTTGCGCAAATCACCCCAATCTGGGAAAAGAATAATAATAATGATGATGATGATAATGATGAGTACTACTAGTAAAACCCTCTTTGCAAAGATGGTAGTTGTTAATTAGTTTTAGATACACAATTGCACATCACACTAATTATATATAAAAAATAATAATAACTAAAAAATAGTTATTTTCTCCATTAAGTTATTAACTATTCTGGCCTGATACTAGTAGTATCTAGATTTTATTACTATGCTTCAATATCAACCAGGGGTGTACAAAGGGGGGAGGGAGGTTGAGGGACTACAGCCTCCACTTCATAAAATTTTGGAAAAATCAAAATTATATCAGTTTTTTCAAATGAAAAATTAGAAAAGGTGTATAAAACAAAAAAATCAGTACTCTGGAAAGTTCAGCCACCATGCCCACCCCCACCCTAACAAAAAAAAAAAAAAAAAAAAAAAAAAAAGGTAAGTACACTATAGATTTCAACAAATTAAAAGTTCCTGCTTCTCTATGGACAGGTCACAAGAATTTTCACATTATTTGTGCTAACTAATATTTTTCATTTTCCTAATACTCATAGAGTTCGATATTAAACAATGGTCATATATATCTACCTATTATAATCAGGAGCCCAGACCTACAAACATCCAAGTAACAAAATAGTTAACACCAGTGTTTCGATGGAACCTATTTGAGCCAACGGATAGTTAAATTTTTTTTCAGGATAGAGAACCGATAACTTAATTCTTTTGTTCATTTGATTAAACATGAAAACAAACCGGCAATTAACTTTTATAACTAAGCAAAGAATCAGTTGTTAAAATCTTGGCAGCTCACAGCTAGTTAACACTATCTTATGGTTACAAAACACAATTGCTTAAACATTACAAGTACAACATTTCTACTCTTTAGGCCCAAGAATTAAGGATATAAATATAATTACAAAATTACAAATTTGTAGTCATCTATAGTTAAATATAGGCATTTTGAAGGGCTATTGGCAAACCTAAACTAGCTTCTATTTTTATTTCAAAACCATAAAGGTTAGAATGTTTGATATTAAATTTTGATATTACTACCTTATAAAAAAGTTTTTCAAGTTCCTCTTGGGTATAGCCAGTATG